>RJWT010016657.1:0-19725 GCA_004365215.1 Cuniculus paca | reverse complement strand
ACTTAGGCTGCTGAGCTAAATCCCCGGCCCTAGAAATTCTTCTCTTTGCTGTCCGTTGACTAAGACTGGGAAGTTACGTACTTCCTCTGATGGGACTCTGGGACAGCCTGGGTGGGGTGACTTTAAGGCCCTACCTAGGAGGCTGCGGTACTCTCCTATGGCTCAGGACCCCCCACCTCTGGGAAGCAAGAGTTAAGAGCTGTAGTCTGTACTGTCTGCCCTAAAACAGGCCATGTTAGATGCCGGAAACCCAGGTGGGCTCTAACTTGTCTAGGATTTTGCTTTCTCTTAAACCTCAAACTGGGCTGCTCTTCCTTAAAACCAAACTTTTTTCTAGCATAATCCTGAAATGACTAAAATTTATTATTCAAACCCAGCACTTCAAAGAGATGCCATTAATATTATACCAGGACACTAAACATAAACTGGCACATGGCTATTCCGTGTGATCCCCATCCCTCAGTAACAGTGGGTCATCCACAGCTGTTTGACTCTTATCTTTTAATTGTGGCCAGTTTTAAAAAGGACCATGAAGTTCCACATAATGGTGCATCCCTGTAATCTGAGCACCTGGGAGGCTGAGGCAGGAAGATCACCATGCATTCAAGGCTAGCCTAGACTAGACAGCAAGACCCTGTCTCCCTCCTGCCAAAAAAAAAAAATATATATATATCACAGGGTACACGGAAGCGCCTTTGGCTTACTGTTCAGAGGATGTTTCCCTATAGTGTTAGAAAGACAAGGTTAGGAGAGCTCAGGTGTCTTTTCCAGCTCTGAGAATTTACTGTGGTAGCTACCTTGCTGTGTCATCTCTGAGCTTCACAAATTTTTGAGATAGGTGACATTACTGAAATCCTGTACCGGTAAGATCACCTAACTTGCCTAATAAAACGGGTAAGTAAATATTGTTAACCCTGGAACAACTTTTTTGTTGTTTGTTTGCAGTGTGGTGCTAGGGATTGAACCCAAGGCCTGATGCACATGACGCGTGCGTTGAGCTGCATCCCCAGCCCTGGGACACTCAGGAATAAAAGGAGGTGCTTTTGAACTTACGCCAGGATAAGCACACAACCCAGGAGTGTTCCAGCAAAGCAGGCAGGAAGTGTGGGTGGCCTCCCTCAGGACAGAGCTGGCTGGTGGCGCTGAGTGACCCCACAACGTCAGCTGAGCTGCCCTGTGATGGGCATTCTTTGCGTCTTATCCTGTAGTTCCTGGAGTTCACACAATTCAACAACTATGATTCCCCACATCTTTTCCAAATGAGTTCTTCCATCTTTATTTTTGTAAAAAAAACAGTCACAACCAACTGACAGCTCACCAGACAAAGTCCTACTCCCTCCCTCCATGTCCCATGTGACTAATCAACAGTGAGGGAGAAGCAGTCACATAGATGTTGGATTTTCCCAAAGGGAAAATTACAAATCAGGAACTGGCTGAGGGAGGGGGACCCCGGGAGGTTTGATGTCAGTGAGAAGGTGCTTAAAACTGATTTGTTAAGTAACCAGGATGTCTGAAATCCTATCTTCCTATAAATGTCTCCCTACGGGTGCAGGTTGGCTGGGGGGAGGGGAGGATCAGAAAGGACGGTTTGTGTGCTTGCTCAGCTCTCCAGGAACACACTGAGAAAATTCTGAGTGGCTTGTTAGGCTCATACTAGGGTGAGTCAAGGCTGCAGGTCTGAGTCTATGTTAGTGTGTTTATGCTGGTAAGAAGAGTGGGCCCCAGCCTTGGATGCTGAGGTCCCCTGAAGCCTCACATCCCTCGTCACCTTCTGGATAAGGGGGCTGAGGAAGAGGTTGCAGCTGTTGGCCCTTGCCGGCCATCACAGCCACTTCAGGCCTGTGTCCTTCGTCAGCCTGGGGGAGCAGGTGCGGCCCCACTGGGCTGGCTCCATGCAGGGCTCTGCCTCTGGCTCAGGCTCGAGGGCTCCTGTACTGTGACCCAGCAGCAGCTTCGGCCCCAGGATGTGCCACGACACAGGTGCCTTAGGCGTAGCCACCAGCCATCTGACTGGTGGCCGCGTTGCTCCCCACTCCTCGCCAGGCCTGGAAGCTGAAGAAGGTGCTCACTCCGTAGGCGATCATCACCAGACAGGCGAAGAACTGGGAGGGTGCGGACGCGGTCAGCACGGGCACAGCAGGAAGGACATAGTGTTGGTCAGACACAACGACAGCCAGGTGGGCCTCCCAGTAACACCCAAGGCACCACCCCTCCGCTACCATGACAAGCTGCTCCAACGCCCTGCCCCGCCCCGCCCCACCCATGGGACAGCGGCTGGCTGTGGGGCTGTGGATGTTCACATTCTGTCCCAGAGTGAGAATCAGAGCCACATAGGCCATGCTTGGGCGGGGGCACCACGGACAAACAAGAATATCAAACTGGACAGTGAAGGGAGTAACCGTGGACTAGGTCCTGCTTTAGACCCAGCAAGGACGCAGTTTTTGAAAGGTGACATTCAGTGCTGAGGATGCACCCCCGTGGTAGAGCGTTTGCCCAGCTCGAACAAGATCCTGGGTTTGATCCCCAGCTTTGCAGATAAAAAAGCCACCCTGGAATTTTCCAGAACCAGTTTATTCCATTACACTTACATCTGTATCTGCATTCAGAAGCTCCATGTTTCTGACCAAGTTCACTGATTTTATTTTATTTATTTATTTTTTGGTACCAGGGATCAAACTCAACCTCGTGCTTGCCAGGCAGGTGCTTACACCACTGAGCTAAATCCCCAGCCCTAAGTTCACTGATTTTAAAGTCACCCACGGGCTGCCCTATCATGGATGTGCCTGTGCCCCCAGACATGTTCCTTCCTCATAAGAGGACCGTGTGCAGGGCCTTGCAGAGTAAAGCATGACAGGTATGGAGGGGACTGAAGACACTTTACTGGCCACTTGATAGGGGGCCCAAGTTTGGGCTTCATAGGAGTGTATGAATCTTAGACCTTTAAACCCAAGGCTTTTGCAATGTGCAGTTGAGAAAGGGGTAGTAGGGTCCGTAGTTATTCACACTGTTTAAGGGGGCATTTTACCCTAAATCAGTGTGGCACAGCTTCCATTGGCTACACACACCATTCCCAAGCTCTTCCAGGTTTGGGGCTTGTTTTGTTTTGTTTTGTTCAAGACAGAGTCTCGCTATGTAGTTGAGGCTGGCCTTGAACTCACTGTGTAGCCCAGACTGGCCTCGAACTCACAGTGATCCTCCTGCCTCAGCCTCCCGAGTGCTGGGATTATGAGCATATGCCACATGCCCAGCTCTCCTCCAGGTTTTACTGGGCATTAAGGAAGATTGAGAGCAACCTGGCTACCTGCTGAGACCCACTGAGAGATCATTTGGTGACCACTCAGGAGGTCCCCAGTGCTTAGCCTCAGACCAAGAGGGCTGGGGAGTTCAGAGTCAGGGGCCCTGGCATAGCTCCGAGGGACCTACTCACAGAGGCAGCCGAGTGCTGGTTATACTGCCGGGAGCCCTTCAGGGATGTCTGGTTCACTGACGCAGCGCAGGTGATGAAGGCAGTGATGTAGAGAACAGTGGCAGTGACATTGAAGATCATGAACTGGTGGACAGGGAGAAAAAGCCAACATAGGGTGACTTTTAACAATTTCAGGAACCATGGCACCCTTCAGTAGCCAAGGGGGAGGGACAGAAGCAGTTGGGTCTTTCCCATTGAAGGGGCTCGAGGCAGCAGTCCCCATAGAGGCAGCGAGAGGCCAGCTGAGCAGGGAGCAAGGCTACAGGTAAGAGATGACGGAAGGCCCTGAAGTGACCAGGTCCAGACAATGGTAATTCACAAGGCAACTGGCCAGCCCATGATCATTTTATTTTATTTTTACTTCTTTTCTTTGCAGTGAACCCGGGGTCTCACACTTGAGACAGTCTTGCCAAATTGCCCAGACTGGGTTTGAAATTGCAGTCTACTGGCCTCAGCCTGTGTCACTGGGATTACCAGCATGTGCCACTACACCCAGCCACCGTCCATCTCTTTGCCTATACCAGCCAAAGAAATGTGGGCCACTCACGCCTGTAATCCCAGCACTCGGGAGGCTGAGACAGGTGGATCGTTGTGAGTTCAAGACCAGCCTGGGCTACAAAGTGAGCTCAAGGCCAGCCTGAACAGCATAGTGAGACCCTGTCTCAAAAACACCAGGGCTGGGGATCTAGCTCAGCGGTCTAAGCGCCTGCCCGGCAAGCACAAGTTGGTGAGTTCAATCCCCGGTGCTGCAAAAAAAAAATAAATAAATAAATGTGGGCCACCTGTGTCCTCCCTGGCACAGTGGCCAGTCCTAAGGGTGGGGCCTCACAGCTCTGCCTCCAGGGGCAGGAATCTATGACTCCCTTTTGGCTACATCTTAGGCTCAAGATCCCAGGGTTGTGACCCCAGAGGATGCTGAGGAAGACTGGCAAGAGGGAGCCCTCAGATTGCCGTCAGGCCCCTCCCACACAGGGGTCCCCTGGAGCCAGTTAACTCTTCCAACCGGTGATCCTCAAACATTTGGTTTGTCGATGGACATTTTTTTTAACTGCCAACATTTTAAAATTAGATTTCATACAAGAATTTGAAAATTCTGTATAAAATTTTCATATTAAAAATTCTTGGCGGTCTGGAGGTATAGCTCAGTGGTAGAGCACTTGCCAGGTGTGCACAAGGCCCTGGGTTCCATCCCCTCACCCCAGCACTGCTAAGGAAAAACAAAAACAAGACTCGGTACCAAGGGGCCTGTGGTCCCACAGGCAACAGGTGGAGCTGAGCAGAGGCGGCTCCCCCTGGGCCAGTGTGTGTTGGGTTTTCTAGAACCCTCCGGTCCCTCCTCACTCACCTGTCTTGCCTGGGCCCGTCCCACCCAGGCTTCTAGGTTTGCCGTTGAGTCCTCCCTCCTCATCTGTCAAAGGCCCCCCTCCGAGCATAGAAACGTCGCCCGCTACTGGGGCCTGGAGGATGGGAGCCTCCTCCCACCAACAGCTGCGTGTGAGGCCATATCAGTGCCTCCAAGATTCAGGGGACTCCAGCTCCTTCAGGACTTTTTCTTTCTTAGAGGCTCTGGGGACATGGGACGGGCCTGAAGCCTCGGCCTGGAAGTCAGGCCGCCAGCTCCTCACCTCCAGACTTTCTCCCCCCAGCCCAGCCGCCACTGCACACCCTGCCTGGCTCCTGCAGTGATGTCAAGATCTAACAAACCCATTCTGTCTTGAGGATGACTCACGTTTCCTCTGCTTAAAAAGTCATTGAATTACAAACAATGCTGCCTAGTCCCAGCTTTGCTGGTCTTACAGTCATGTGCCTCTCTGCTCACTGAAAGGCTGGACCCCAGCTGCAGGGGTTTTCCGGGTCAGAGAAAAAACCCAACAGCTTTCTCAGTGTCTGGCCGGAGTACTTTCTACCCTCCTCTCAATCCTGTGCCCTGCAACGAGACTGACGTGGGCAAACCCAGAGCCCTCGAGTCCTCTCCTGGGCTGCAGGGCGCCCCCAGCAGGGGTGTCCAAGCCTTCCTGTGCAGGCCTGGCCCCAGCCTCCAGCTGCTTGTGGGGTCCAGTCAGATTCTGACTGCCCACACAACCCACTCAAATTCTGAGCACTCTCGAAAAGGAGAAATAGGTTCAAGATTCCATATGGTCTCCTGTGAGTCCACCCAACAGCACCACCCCTGCCCCGACAAAGTCCAGCATGGCTCTCAGAAACCCATATCCCTGCACCATCAACCCCGCTCCCCGGCTCCACAGGCCAGCTGAGGGCAAGCAAGGTCACTAACCCACCCCCGCCTGCCACTTCTCATTTGGGGAATGTCACAGTGGTCCTGTCACAGCCACTTCCTGAGGCCAGAGGGGTCAGCCTGGAGCCACCCCAGTCCGCCCCCACCCCATACTCACCACCAATGGCCAGGGCACCATGTACAACTTCATGTGCAGCTGAAACAGGTAGATGATGAAGAAGACGATTGTCACCAGCCAGAGAAAGACAGCAACGAACATCACCCAGCCGTAGGCCGGGTACAGGTGGTACGGGGTGTCAGCAATCAGGGCCCACACCAGCAGCCCCACCACCTGGAGGGATGAGACAGGGCCAGAGTCTCCCAGAGTTTCACGGTTCTGGCTGGAGGCAACAGATCAGACCCCCAGGCCTTGGCCGTATTTCTCATTTAGTCAAGAAATACTGATTTGCCTCCCGCTGTATATTTCTGTGCTGGAGCCCCTGCCTGATCCCTCTTACTTTTGTTGTTTTGTTTTTGTTTTTTTGAGATAGGGTCTCGCCATGTAGTCCAGGCTGGTTCTGAACTCACTATGGAGTCCAGGGTGACCTCAGTTCTTGCAGTGATCCTCCTGCCTCAGCCTCTTGAGAGCCGAGATTACAGGTGTGTCACCGCACTCAACCCTCTTCAGTCTCCACTGTGCTGTGTGACACTGGGTCTCTCTTAGCTAAGACAATATTTGTTCTAAGATACCTTCTCTGCACCTGCAGTCTGGGGTTCAGATTCCACTTCAGTGCTCACAGGGCCCCGAGGCACCCATCACCCGGGAAACACCATCATACTGTTTCTTTCCCCCACCTGAGCTCCTGAGGGCAGGACCATGGCTAATCTTGCTACGCCCAGTACAGGACCCAGGCTCTGCCAGGGGCTTGGCAAAAAACTCTGAAAGGAAGATCAAGTCACCAGCACGGCCTTGAGAGATGGCCAGTCACACTATCATGAAAGTGGAAAAAAGAACGGTCTGTGTGCTTTCCTCCCAGCTGGACCCCAAAATAAACATCACCAGGGCCTTCAGGTGACTTCCCACCTGACCCCTGAGAGTCCCAAGTGCCTTCTCTAGCTGTCAGCAGTTACCTTTCAGGAAAACTGAACCTCCGAGAAGCCAAGAGACCCATCCCAGGTGCAGCCGATGCCTGGCTTAAACCCTCCTTTCCTCTAGTGTGACCTGAGTTTTGGTGGTGGTTGTGAAAGAGTTCAGTGGCCACGCCCACCTCACAGGGCCACTTAAAGATCATGTGGCACAATGGGACTGCGAC
The DNA here is from genome assembly GCA_004365215.1 of Cuniculus paca. Classification (NCBI taxonomy): domain Eukaryota; kingdom Metazoa; phylum Chordata; class Mammalia; order Rodentia; family Cuniculidae; genus Cuniculus; species Cuniculus paca. The sequence continues at coordinate 12,731 of RJWT010016657.1, read as the reverse complement.
CGGTGGAAGTGTTTGCTTTTGCTTTTATTCCAGAAGAGGGTAAGTGTGCTGGACTGCATAAGCCCTGGCCCTTGGGCCACAGGGAATTCTACACAAGCAACTTCGCTGGTTGCCCTCATGAGGCCACCTGGGGGGCCTGACAGACTGCAGAGGAGCTGTTTCAGGGCAGGGCCAGGATCTTGGAGGGTCCGGGGATCAGCACCTCGCCTGTGACTACCCTCCACCTCCCTAGTCCCTTCCTACCCTTCCCTGCTAGCCGAGCATCACTAGGCTGGGGCGACCTCCTTTCTACAGAGTCTTGGCCACTGTGAAGAAGGAGAGTCTACCACTGGGCTCTGGAGAAAGAGTTCTTTGCTGACTGAGGGACACTCAGGGGGAAGGGCTGTCTCCTCCCTTGAACAACCAGCAGGCAGGCAGGCAGGCAGGCATGTGGCAGCGGCTTAGGGCGGGGCCATCCAAGCGTCTTAGAAGCAAGGCCCACCTCTGGCCACTGGTCTGTGGCAACAAGTCTGCCTGGCTGCTTGCCCCAGTTCAGCAGGTGTATCAGCCCCCAGACCAGAAGCTGGGGAGCGGTGCTCACCCGAGGGCAAAGGATCCAGAGCACAGCCAGACCTGGGCCGCCCCCAAGCACCAGATGGGGACTTTCTGCATGGGATCCCGTGTGCGGGATCAGGACAAGAATGGCCAGCACCCGAGCTGCCCGGGAGTTCAGCAACCCTGACAACTCTCCTTCCTCCTCTTCCTCCTCCTCCTCCCAGAGGGGGTACGGCCCACTGGCAAAGTGGCAGGTGAAACCCTGGACTTGGCCTTCAAGTCCTCACCATGTTGTGTGACGACAGATAAGTACCTTCCTTTCTGGGGACACCACCTGGAAACCTTGGGGAGGTGGGCCTGCCAGACCTTAGGCCCTTTTTGTTCACTGCTGCAGGCCCCTGCCCGACATTGCCCAGTACATGTGACACGGTCAGTGCACACATGCTGAGGAACAGGTCAGAACCCAGCCTCACACAGGAGCAATGTGAAGCCTGCTCTTGGCCTTGTCCCCCAAACATTCAAGAATGGGCCTCAGCCTAAAGTGGGAGGCCCAGGACAGGTGTCTCTCTAGGGCTCTGCATTGCTCTCCAGTGCTGGGTAGCCCTGCCCCACACTGTACCCTACCAGTCTCAGCCACCCCATCTGTGCCCATAGCTGACCTTATAGGCAGGCCATACGGTGCCCAGGGACCCACTTCACATACCCAGCTAGATATTAGTGAGGGCCAGGGCAGGATGCCTTGGAACAGGCCTCCCACACTGTTCCCGCCATCCCTAGGTCACCCAGCCGGAGACAGACACATTGGGGAGGTCAGCAACCCCAGTGCTGGGCAAGGGTATGTTCTTGTTTTTGAGACAGGGTCTTGCTATGTAGTCCAGGCCAGCCGTGAACCCACTATGTAGCCCAGGCTGGCCTCGAACTCATGGTGGTCCTCCTGCCTTAGCCTCCCAAGTGCTGGGATTACAGGCGTGTACCATCATGCCCAGCAAGGTGACGGTCTGAGGAGAACAAATAAATATTCTGAAGTAGTATGCTCAGTCCCTTCTCCGGGTGAGAACTGGGCATATCAAGGACAAACAACTAGCTTTTATCGCCAGCGAGTTCCTAGGGGCCACTGTGTTGCCTGGTTCTAGCCAGCTGAAAGGAAGTCAGAAAATTCGGTGAACTGAAAATCAAGAGAAGACAGATCCGTGTTTACACTTGTGTCTACCTGTCAGTCCCTTGTGCAATAGCTTCGTCACTGGCTTTGTCACTGGAACCGAGCGCTTAGAGCCTCCTGTTCTACACCAGCACGGGGCAGGGACTTTGCTCCCCTATGGCCCTCTCACCAGTCTGTACCTTTTGTTACTCCCACTTTCCAAACAGAAGCTCAGAAGGAGGTGTGCCTACCATGGCTAAAAGGCAAGGCAGGACTGGAACCCAGGTCTGTCCTTCCCTGGAACCTTGATGCTACAAGTTCTGAGTGAGGTGTAAAAACCAGGGCACTTCGGCCGACTCCAAGAGCTCACCCTGTCCTTGCCGGCCCTGCCCTGCCTCCAGCCCCAACCCCGCTTCTAGATCGACAAAGGCAGCCTGCAGAGATGAAGCCCGGATAAGCAGTGGGAATTTCTAGTGTTCCTCCGGGCTGTGCTGCCTGGCCCTGTGCCCAGGGAGCCGCCTCTGCTTCTGCTCCAAAACAAGGAAGGTCCACTAGTCATCGGAACCAGACAGACAGGTTCTCAGTGAGACCCTGCTTAGCATGGGGAACCCCCATCCACTGACCCTTCACTAGCCTGGGAGGCCCGGCCCAGGACTCAGCTCCAGAAGTCATAGGATACCCGAGACCCTCACAGCTGGGGCCCACAGAATTCCCTCCTGCTGTAGACCCCACTCCAGCTGCAAGAAAAGGTCAGAAGACTTGGCTGATCAGAGGGTTTAGGCTGCTGTCCAGAGCAAGAACAGGGCCTTGCGCAGGGACCCCAGCACACAGCCTCCATCCAGCACGCCCTCTCCAGGGTCCACCACCTGTGTCTCCTGTGCACCCACTGCAGCATGGCACCAGCGCTCGTGCACCCGAGGCTCGCCTGCCCGTGGGAGCCAGAAACAGCCCTGAAGCAGGACCATGCAAGTGGGTCACCACTGAGTGCCACAGAAAGAGACCCACTTGGGAAGGGGGTGAGGGAGAGGGGGTCTCTGATGCCACTGTAGATATGGGGCTGAGAAATCTCACAGCAAGGTGATGAGAAAGCAAAGACCAAGGAGGCGAGGGAGGGGCACGTGGGTCCCTGGGAAAAGCAGAACTCTGTCCTGTGTGTCCGTCTGTCCCTATGGAGTTTCCCTGAAAGTGTCTACACATGCATCTGTGTTATATTCTCACACGTGCACGCCGAACACATACAGAGCCAAACCTTCTCACTCCTTGCAAACTCTTGAGGCCCCTGTGAGGCCTCCCCACACAGTGCTGCAAATAAATGAGAGCCGCAATGCCCCAAAGGACACATCCAGGGGTCCTCCGCATCACCAGTTTCTAAACAACCGGGCAACAGAGCCGTTTTTATGGAAACCACCTGCAGGACCAAAGCAGAGGGTCTGTCACAGACACTGGCCAAGAGGCATCCCCTGCTTCAGCACAGCCCTGCCACTGACCCCAGAAACTGCCCACAGGGATAACACGACCAGTGGCCTGCTCTGCAGTGCCTGCTCTTCTGTGACTCAGCACAGGTTTTCCCTGTTACCGCCTGCTGTGGTGGCAGTGGCATCCCCAGCGTATGAGGAGTCCTAACCCCAAACCTGCTTTGGAGGGGGGTCTTTGAGGATGTCTGTTAGTGCGGTCACTTTATATAGGAAATCAGAGCACAGAGAGCCACCCAGGGAGAAGACCACATGAAGACAGAGCCAGAGGCTGGAGCAGGTGTCCAGGAGCCAAGCACCACCAAGGACTCTTATATGTCACCACCAGACACAGGAGGAGGCACAGGACAGATGGAGCCGCCCCGCCAACGCCTTGATTTCAGACTCCAGCCTTGGGCGCAGTGAGACGATGCATTTCTGTTGTTCTAACTGCGCCACCCAGTTTGCGGACTCTCTGCAGCCCCGGCAAACGTTTTCCGGAACTACTCCCTCTACCTGTGGTGGGGTGCCATGCTCCCACATGACGAGTGGTCACACTGGTGTCAGGTACAAGGGAAGGGTGGCCTGCCCACTGAGTTCAAGCTCAGGCCCTGCCAACACAGTAGCTGAGTAACGAGGAGCAAGAGACTTCGCCTCTGTGCTTGGTGCCTTCACCTCCAAAATGTGCTGACTTCGTAAGTGGCTCTGAGGTACTAATGAACATGGGTGGAGCGGTTAGCAGAGCACTAAACTCAGTCCAGGTCCCCATCTCTTGGAGGGCTGGGAACACAGATGGAGCCTTTTTTGGTCTTCTGAGGTAGGTGGCACGTGTGGCTCTCAGGGCTGTGCTGCCACGGTGAGGTAGAAATGATCTTGATGCCAGTCCTGGGGTCCACAGTGAGGCAGTGGGCTGAAGGCGGGAAGGTCCCCGAGGGGCAACCCAGCCCTAAGGCATCCTGGGGGCTGCACCCTCTCAGACCCTTCACCACTGAGGCCTCAGTGTTCCCCCTACATGGAAGAGGGGCCTACCACCCCCCAACTGCCAAGCTACCTTCTCTTTGCCCCTGGAACAGCACCCCGAGTCTCCTTTTACCCTCCTCATTTCCTTGGAGAAGCTCAATGTGGCCTCGGGAGGGAGAATCACCAACCATTCTGAGCTGTTTCCTCATCTGACCCATGAGGGAGCTGGAAAGGAAGCTTTGCCTATCCCTGTCACCTCACAGGTGTGTCCCACAGGAGACCCTAAAGGGAACAGTAAAGGCCACAGCAATTGTGTGGCTGGTGGAGAATCCAAGGCATGCTGGGAAGTGAGTCACAGCACGGGGGAGCCAGGAGTCTGGGAGCTGGGCAGAGGGAAGGCAGCTCAGGCCTGCAGGATGACATTAGGGTCTTCCACTCAGCAGCTGCCATGGCAGGCAGGTCACAGAAAGGACTGAAGTGGCCCAGGGGAGGTTTCTGGAGCAGAAGAGCTATCTGATGCTGTCTGTTGGGGACTCGAACCCTAGACAGCCAGAAATGCTAATTCTCTATGCAACCCTAGGAAACTGAATTTTTATGTGAGAGCTCTAGTTTTTAACACTGACAATAAAACCAAATGTTTTTAGCATGTTTTGTTTTTTGCGATAAGGTCTTGTTACATAGTTCAGATGGCCCTGAACTCACTATGTCGTCCAAACTGACCTTGAAATTACAGTGATCCTCCTGCCTCAGCCTGGGATTATATGCATGCGTCACCATGCTTAGCTAAACCAACTATTTTAGAAACAGTGAGAGGGCAAGGGCCAGTGATGGCTAGGGTACCAAAATGGCAATTTCCTCTCCAGCCCTCCCTTTCTCCCTGACTGCACCATCCAGCAAACTGAGGCCAGATAACCGGTGACCTCTCCTGGGGTTCCTCTCACTCAGGACACATCTGGGCAGCCTGAGGACACTCAGAACTTGGCCTGGCCAGGCCCAGCCTCCACCCCTGCCTGGCCCTTCTCCCTACACTGAAAGGGACTTTATGGGGACAGAAAGCCACCCATTGTGTCACAAGAAACAAAGGGGCAGGGGACAGAGGCTCTGGGCGCCTGTGAGGGCCACACCACCACCACATGCCATCCGCCACCCCTCCCTGTGCCGGGGGAGGGCGCAGGAAGGCACCTCGGAATTCCCGCACTGGGTACTGCGTGCTCATCCTGGAGCCATGCCCTACTCCTCAGGAGCCCAGAGCCAAGTCGGAACCAGCTGGAACAGCTGGGTCTGTGCACCTCTGGGCCTCCCTTTCGCAAGAGCGGTCCCTCCACCACTGAATAGACTTTCCCAAGGGCCGGGAAGTGCCAGGGACTGGGCAGCCCGGGGTCCCCACAGCACAAGGAGGTGGAGACCTCAGCTCAGCCTTGGGCTGGCTCCAGGGCTTTCCGACACCTGTGCAGGAAGACTACTGTGTTTGGAGAAGGCCTCACGGTCCTAGAGGCCAGAGCAGAAGTGGGGAGCTAGAGGCTGACTTCCCAGCAGCCCTCTGTATAGCAAGTGGCTGCTGGGAGCACACAGAACTTTCCTGAGCCTGAGCAGCCTGCTCAGGCTAAGGGTCTTCCTCAGTCCCTGCATCGCAGGCACTGACATTCTGGGTGACTTGAGCAAGCCTCGCCCATCTCAATTCCAAGGAGTGGCTGGGGCTCCCCTCCTGCCACCCATGCACAGGATGGCAAGGATGAAAAGTTCATTAGGTGTCTGGTACCGCCCTCCCTCCAAATTAAAGCTGGAATGTGCCACAGCAGCCCACGTATGTCCCCAGCTACTGTCCCCAGCTGCTCACATGCTGGTGCTGCCTGACCTTCAGCTGTGCCTCCCGCCCTGCCCTCCTCTCCCTGCTGAGACCCTGGCTGCACCCTGGTCTTCTTCCTGGGCAAACTCTGACCCAGCCCAGCAACAAAGGGCCGGGCCCGTTCTGTCAGCAACACAGCTGGGTTCACTGTGCAGCTAACAAAACAGCTTCCTCCCGCCACCACTTACAGAGGTTCCCCGAGGCCAGGGAGGCTAGTGTGGGGGTTGCAGCTCCAAGACCCTCCAGAGAGGGAAACAGGGCCCCTGCTCTGCCTGGAATTCCACCAGGACCCGCTCATCAGCTGACAGAGTGGTCACACACGCAGCTACCCACTGCATGTGGACAGGTCACACCCTTGACCCTGTCCCTCCCTGACATGGACGACGTGGATGTCCTCTTTTCTCACACAGGCCACCCAGCCAGTAATGCTGAGCTTGTCGCCGTGTGATCCAGGAAAAGCGCCTTCTGTTCGTGCACGGCTCCAGACAGGTGTGTTTCTGCACAACACAAATGATTTCATTCTGCGCACACAGCTCTGCACTTCCCTTGCCCCGATGTGTAGGTACTGCCCTTGCCACACAGAGCTGCTGTCCTCATTTCAGGCCTAATGAGGAAGGCAGGAAGGTAACTTTCCTCACTGCACCAATGGATCCTGACTTATGTTAAGCAGTCCCTCGTAATGGACCTGCATATGTATTGTGCAAATATGGTCATTTTAAAAAACTTACATCACTAGTAAGCAGGAAACCTGGAGAACCCCACAGTAGCTACTTATAAAATTAAATGCAACAATATTGTAACAATGTTATTACATTCTAAACAGAGACCTCTCCCCAGTTCTGGAGCACTCCTTTATATTAGTTTCCCCTTATCCATGGTCTGGCTTTCTGTGGTTTTAGTTCTCTCTGGTCAATGAATGTTACACAAGAATTTCCAGAAATAATTAATTTGTAAGTCTTAAATAACTTAGTATAACTTATAGTATATCGCTATAGTTTTTCTACATTACTATTAGTTATTTTTGTTAATCTTCACTGTGCCCAAATTATAAATTAGCTGGAAAGCCTAATTTCCATAGCTATGATAGTACACAGAGAGTTTGGTACCAGCTGCAGTCTCAGGCGTCCCCCAGGGAGCAAGGACACGTCCTTTGGCTGAGATGCTGGATCGGCCAGCCCCTCCGAGGCTGCCTCCTCTACAGGATCTTTTCGGATGTGATTAACACAGGTGATAAGAAACCTGCCAGGATCTAGGTTAAATCTCTTTAGAAAACAGGAATAAAAAAAGGGAAAAGAGAAATAAAAAAAACTCAGTAATGAAACTTACATAGCAAAAAGTACTATGAGAAAAGTTAAAAAAAAAAATCTGTACATCCCCTAGAGCTCCTGGCGCTGGACAAGTCAAAGACCAACAACTCAGGAGAATACAGACAAGGAAATATAAAGGGCTCAAGCATTTTTTAAAGGTCAACCTCATTCCTAAGCAGAAAGAATGTAATACTACACTGACCTGCCGTCCTGACCTGCGCACTGGGCCGCATCCAGAAGCCTGAACGGGCCTCGCTGAGGAGGCCTCCCCAGGAGACCTGTGACCTCTACAGAGGACATTGGGCAACATCCATCCAAATCATAAATGCGCAGGCCCTCTGACCCAGCAGCCCCACTTCCAGAAATGAACTGCACAGAGCACAGACCCTTTGCTCTTTGCAGCAGGGTGTGAAAGAGCAAGAGAATAGAAAACCCAACCGTCAACAAAGGAACTGGCCACAGATCACTCCCTGACAGCACAATAGAATACTAAGACACCAAAGACCAGATGTGGTAGTGCCCACCTGTAACCCTAGCACTGGGGAGGCTGAGGCAGTGGGAGAACTGAGAGTTTGAGGACAGCCTGGACTACATGGCAAGTCACTGTCTCAAAACACAAAACAAAACAAAAGTTATAAAAGGAAGGAATCTCAGTCTCTGCACTGAGAAAAAGGACATGTTTACATGAACAAGGAAATGTGCAGAGGACAAGCTATCTCTTGGGTAAAATGAGGGAAGTTAGGGCCTGGATACCCATCCACATTTACATATATTGCCTTTATATTAAGTCCCTACATGGTATATGAGGAACAGAATAGGCCTGAAATCCTCAGCTCAAGCCAAAGGGAGACAGAGATTTTTTACTTCCCTCTTTTCCATTTTGTTTTATTCTGGAGCACTGGAAACCTATTTACAAAATTGGTGCTGGGCATGGTGGTGTACCTGTAATCCCAGTACTCAGGAGGCTGAGACAGAAGGATCCCCATGAGTTCAGTGCCAACCTGGGTCACATAGTGAGTTCAAGGTCTGCCTCAACTACATAATGAGACGTTGTCATAAAAAACCAAAACTAAAACAAAACAAATGCAATGGAGAACTAGGTGCAATAGAACATGCTTATATTCCCAGCTACTACAGAGGCTGAGGCAGGAGGACCTCAAGTTTGAGGTCAGCCTGAACAACTTTGTGAGACCTTATCTCAAAACAAAATAAAACAGAGCTGGGGATGTAGCTCAGTGGTAGAGCAGACACTAGCCTAGCATGCCCAAGGGGTTCCACACCAGAAACATGAAAAAAAAAAAAAAAAACAAGTCCTCTAGAAAAATCGAGAATGGGCTAAATGAGCTGGGGCTAGACACCCTGTGGAATACTCTACCACAGTGAAAAAGAAGGCATGGCTGTTCTGTCAGAGAGAGCTCAGATGCACGGGGTGTGAAGAAAGCAACTTGTTGAAAAATGGACCTAGAATAAAATTTTTAGAGTGTACAGAAAAATCCAGGTGGGGTGGTGCACATCTGTAATCTCAGCACTCAGGAGGCTGAGCCACAAGGATCACAAGTCTGAGCCCCACTTGGGCTCCATAGCAAGTTCAAGGCCAGCTTTATATGGTGCGAATCTGTCTCAAAACAACAAAACTAAGACAGGTATGGTGGTACACACCTGTAATTCCAGCACCCAGGAGGTGGAGGCAAGAGGATCACTGTGGGTTCTAGGCCAGTATAAACTACTAAGTGAGACCCTGTCTCAAAAAAACAAAACAAACCTCAAAACCTCAACACCCTTCCCCCAAAAAATGCACAGAAAAAGGACTGCCAACACTCCAACATAGCTGTCCCTGTAGAAAGGATGATCCAAGTACATCTTTAGCTTTGTCTTAGGTTTTTGTTTTTTAAGGAGGATGTATTTACAGTCTTTATGTAATTACAAGTAAATTCCCAAACACGCTACTTCCCCACTACCCCTCCTCCACACACAGACAGGGAACCAAGGCCACAGAACGCTCTCCAGTGGAGCTCTTCAGAGGCAGGCATGGCCCCCTGGGCCCACTCAAGGACACAGCCACCCATGGGTCTCAATGCTAAGAAAAGCCTCGAGAGTCCCCAGCATGCAGTCCCAAAGCGATGGAGCCCTCTCACACGCTGCAGAGGTCAGCAACTCCTGGGAGGTCAGCGTGGACTTCAGACTCTGTCCTGTCCCCTGGCTGGAGAGCGGCTGGCCTTGGGAATCCTCTAACATTCCCAAGTGCGGGAGAACGGAGCAGGCAGCCCAGGAAGGACTGAGCTCCCTGTCCTGGAAGCATTCAAGCTGCACCGAGGATGCTACTCATGAACCTCTTGTGCTTGCCTGAGAGCCCAAGGATCAAGCTGAGGGTGCTGGCACATGCCTTCAACCACAGCACCAGTCACCACCCTTCTCCCCAGAGGTTGGGGAGGATGGAAAATCAGAAACACATGTAATTCACTAGCATTTAGTGGATACTTATCCTAAAAGGCCTGAGGATCTGCCCTAAGCACCAGTTAATCACACAACCCACAACATTCTTCCACCACCTGGCCACATAAAGAACCAAAGCATTAAGAACTCCAGGTTTCAGGATCGGAAGAGCTGTCGCTAGATCAAATGGGCCTGCTCCTTTTTACTTAGGCTACAGGAAGCTCAGCAAAAAACCAACAGTCTTAAGCTGGCCTCCAACTCGCAGCAATCCTCCTACTTCAGTCTCCCAAGTGCGGGGATTACAGGCACACATTACCATGCCCAGGTTTGTCTGCTTTTGAGACAGGGTCTCACTGTGTAGTCCAGGCTGGCCTTGAATTCACAATCCTGCCTCAGCCTCCCAAGTGCTGGGACTAGAGCCCTGTGGCACCACACCTGGCTTCTTTAATTTTTTTAAACCTATCTTTAAAGTCAATTCCTCCCTTCAAATTACCAACTTTTAGAGATGTATATGAACTCTTCTTATGTGGCTCAATATCATCACCATCTAATGTTACTTCTAGAACTAGAGGAGCAGGGAGTGGTAAATCAGTGGCTACACCGGATGTCTGTATGGAACAGTGAGATAGGCTCTGGAGGACAGCTCCATCCCAGGTAAAGGAATGTCTCCTTATCAAGCCGCTGGGGGCTTCCTTCCCCCACAACAACTCCTGGGGAAGCAGAGGGGTCTGATGTGGAAGGAGCCTGCTGCCTCCCCCATGCAGCCCTCCCTGATCCCTGGAGGACAGGCACTTGGCCTGGGGAACCCACCACTCACTCCAAAACACCCCAGTGCAGGACAGCAGTGAGATCTTGAACAAAGATCCACTCTGAGCCTGAGTTTCCTCACCTATGAAAAGGAGAAGAGGACACAACGCCCTTGGCAAAAGGCCTGGAGCCTACTGCAGCTGACCACAGCTGTCCTAGCTTCCTGACAGAGGGAGGGGTGTGTGGGGTCTCAGACCTGTCTCAGACCCAGTGGAACCACCCATTGCCACAGAAACGGCTCAGGAAGTAGCTTCTCCAGGCAGAGTGGTAAAGGCTCTGCGATGCTGCTTCGACTCTGACAGGGGCCAGCGCACGGGCAGGGGCAGAGGAAGCTGCCTGCACACACGCCCAGTCACCCACAGGGCGACCAGCGACCCAACCGCAAGCTCCACCACAGGACTCAGAGCTGGCCTGCATTCCAGCCAGACCTCAATGCCTGCACCTGGGCGAGGGGAGGGCTGAGCCCACACAGAACCCCCAAAACGAGAGATAAGCCTCCTCCCTCTGGAGAAAGCTACCGTTCCTTCAAACCACAGCAGAACCCTTATTCCGGGTCCTCCTGTCCCCTTCTTGCAATCTTTGTTGTTCAAATGCAAAATGCTCCTGACCCGTCAGCCAAGGGCCAAGGGCTAACAGAATCAGGACCCTCAGAGCCACCCCGTCCTCATGCTTGTTTCCAACCTCACCGCGCGCCCCTCAGAGGTGCCAACAGCACCCATCCCAGGCGGGCAGAGGTGCACAGGACCCTTGACTTAGGGCCATCCCGAACCTGCGCATTCTCTTCAACTCCTGCTTCCTCGACTGCGGGCTACTCAGTTGTTTTCCCCTCCACGCTTCCATCTTCAAGCCTTGTCCACTCTTTCCCTGCCTCGGCCTCCGAGTTCCTCCAACTCCCTGCTCAACAGCCACCTCCTCCAGGAAGTCTTCCTCCGCGCACACTCGATCTGCCTCTCGGTTACTGGTTCCTAAGCCACTTGGCTCCTCCCATCAGACGCGTCTTACCAAGGGCCAAGAGGCCAGCACTCAGAGGCCGGGCCGCAGCAGGGCCAGTAGCTCCTCCCTGCCTGCTCCTGCAGGGTTGCTTCTGCGGTGGGAGGAAGGGGAATATCAGGACTTCCGCCTGCTGGGCAGGTGCTCGACCACTGAGCCATAGGCCCAGCACCCACCAACAGATTTAAATTAGTCCCAGAAGAGAGTGTCACCCCTCCACACACAGGACAGTCTCACCAAAAAACGAAACAGGACAAAAAAAAAACCCACTCTAGGAGACGAATTAAGTATGTTAAATACGTAGACCTCTGGCTGCGCTTCCTGAGATTCAAATAACAATTCATTTTTTTCAGGGGTGGGGTCCAGTATCTGCATTTTAAACAAACCCTCCCGGAGACTCCGCGGCAGGGGTGGGGGAGGAGGCCGCAAAGGGAAATGGGAGAAATCCAAGGATGGAAGGGGGTGGAAGTGGGCGATTCCCTGCGGGAGCGGGGACCAAAGCCTGATCTCAGCCGCGGTGACCACCAGCCCTCCAGCCTGGGCCGCGAAGCCTCGCCGGCACCCCGTAGTGAGGGGGGCCACCGGCAAGGCCCACTCGCTGGACGGTAATGGGAACTGGACCTAAGTCCACCTCCGAGTCCATCCCAGGGCTCTGAAGATGGACCGGGCCTTCAGAGGGTGGTGGGGAACGCAGAGGGCGCCGCGGGACAAAACCGAACGCCCCCAGGCCCGACGTGGGTGGTGGAGTTGGAGGGCGTTCCCTTCGATCGCCTCCAAAGGACTTCAGTCCACAGAATCGGGGATCGGTGGGAGTTTCGCCTCTGGCTTCCCGCAAATCCCTCCCAGGCTCAGGATGCGGCGACGCTCGGCTGGCGGTGCCGGCCAAACCGGCTGGCACCTGGCAGGTCACCCAGAGGAAGCCAGAGGGCGCGCCGCGCGGGAGCCCTCGGGGCCGTGCCCGGGCGCGTGTGTGTGGCTCGGTGTACGCTCAGCTGGGACCGGAGAGCTCCGGAGCCGCTGGAGCCGGAAGGAGGAGGCCAAGAGTGGACTTTGCCTTGGCCTGGGTCCCCTGGAGGGCTGGAGGATTGTCTTGGCCGAGAGGGGGCAGGGAAGGAGGAGACAGACCCACCGGGACGGGGCTATGCACGGTGATTTGAAGCTCGGGTGGGAGCTTTCTGTGGTGACCACCTGGGGCGGAAATGATGGTCACTGGAGCCTGGCACCCCATCACGCGTGCCCAGTGCGTGTACTAGCAGGGATGGTAA
>RJWT010016656.1:0-19734 GCA_004365215.1 Cuniculus paca | reverse complement strand
GAAGAAACTAATGGTATTGATTAGTTGAAAAGATATTTTCCATGATGTGTTTGCTTTTATTAGATCAGGTGTCATATTGTTTGATATTTGCCTATTAGTTCACCAATTTTCTCCACTAAATGAATTCTCTCCCTGAAGTCTGACTATGTTTCACAAGTAGCTACTTTCAGAGTGACTTTTGATCTATTTTTTTTTCTGACTAATTGATCTTCATAGTGGTTAATATTTTTAATATAAACCCTAGATGAATCAATAACACTTAGAATCATGCCTGGAAATTTAGTATCAATACAAAACATAGTAAGTGGGTAAATAAACTCATAGCTCTCTTAAGTTTACGGAATATACCACCTTCTTTAAACAAAAACAAAACAGAAAAGAAAACAAATATTATAACCAAGAAGTGAATCTATTGTAGAAGGAATAATTAACATTTATAAGGAAATAAAAATGTAAATTATTCATAATATCCTCTTTGAGATTTTTTTAACCAAATAATTTCCATGGATAATCAAGACATAGTAGTACCCCAAAGGTTACACTTTCTGTCATGCAAAACTGTACGTGTGTGTGTAGAGATATATATGCTATATACAGGAACTAGTAATTGGATATGGAATAAAGAACAATCTTAGATGAATTAGGATGGTTTTATGTACCTGGATAAATAAACTCAACATTTGATTGTTATCTGGCAAACATTTACATTACATGTAACATTACTAAATTATACTAATTTCCAAAACTGTTATCTTCATGTTGATTTCTTGTTGTCTGATTTGAAGGTCTCTAATGCTTTCACTCTTTTGTTTTATCTGGTTTCATATTATTTTGTTTTGTTTGAGTTTATTGTCTGTAAATGTATGAACAACCATTTCGAAGAAGGCAAGAGACACTAGGGTAGCCATTGTTAATCTCCTGTTGTTATGTTTTGAAGACCTGTATTGCTTGCAGTGTTGTGTACAAGAAAGATACAGAAGTACAAATTTAGACTTTAGCACTCTCTAATTTTATATGAAAAGGCATATTACTAACGAAAGCCTAAAATGCTGAAAAATTCTGCACATGGTAACATCTTGGCCTCACGAATTTAAGCAAATTCTTAGTGGAGCCCCCTTGTGATGTTATCTAGACCAACCAGGTTCCTTCCTCCATCTTCCTCAGCAGTGTATCCCCACTTCGCAATCCCTATCACATTTTGTTTTGTTTGATTCCCCACAGACCCTCTTTTTCCGTCAGCATTTTTGCCAAATTGGACAAACTTATCCATGTTAACATATGTCTTGGACATTAATTTCCATCTCTGTCAATAAATGTGAACTATCATAGTTGACTTGTAGATATTTAAAAAAAGTGACAAAATCAAGGTGAGATCTTTAAAGAAAGGATCTTTAGAAAAACAATAAGCCATAGAACAGTAAAAGCTGCTTTAAAGCAAGGAAGGTTTTCGGGTACTCCAAAATCTAAATTAGCTTTTACCCTACTTATACCTGGTTCTGATGGTAAGCATAATGAGATAGACTACTTTACGTAATATTAGTCCTAGCTAGATTCTGAAGTGTAAACCACGATATTTTTAGTTAGATTCTTGGCCACTTTGTAATTCCTGATACTTTCCTCATGGCAAAATTTTCTGAGCTTTTAAATTTTGACTCTTCATCATATTCACCTTCTTTCCACTGTCATCCTGATAGTGGTTACTACTTTTATTTTTATGCTGCATTTTATTTTTTAGCTATGGCTGCCAGAGGCCAGTAATTCTCCTTTTCCATCCACTTCCATTAGTGACAGCTGGTGCCTAATTTAATTCAATCAGGATGAGCCTTATACTTTCACCTCAGAAGAAATAGGAAAGGGTCCAGGAGACAGCTCTAATGATGTAAATATGCTAGCACTGTGCTACACTCTGATTCTTTTCTATCTCTAAAATGTCTCCACCATAAATAATTTATCACAGAACCTTTGGACATCGATTACTGAGACTCAGCATTTTTCCATTATAACATTACTATATGTGGTATGGCTATAAAAATTTGGCTTTGGATATTTACTCAAAATACATCCTTGAACAATATGAACTGAATTTCATCGAACTCCCACTATTTTGGAGTGGAGTAAGTGATACAAGGAAACAGATTTCATAGCTTCCAACTTGACACTTATTAGCTATAGGACCTTGGGAAAGTGAATAGCTCTTAGCCTGAGGTTTTTCACTGATAAACTCAGAATATGTGCTTAGGATAGGACCTGAAAATGGAGGAGAGTCTACCAAAATTGGAACATACAATAAAATAAGTGTTGGTTGCTTTAAATTTTGAAGTCAGTAAATTGGAGAACGATAAGAATATATGCTCAGGGCCACTTATATTCAGAGCGATACCTTAGTTTTCAATTTCTGCGAAGATCTATTCATAAGGACTTGCCTGTTGTTAGGCACATGCTAGAGTGTGTGAGACCTGAGTCTTCCCTATGTTTTCCTACTGAAAGTGTTTTTGTTCACATGAGACTAAGTCACTATGTTTCTCTTGTTACAGCTACTTACTAATCATCATTCATTTATAGACTTATTTTTTATTCATTTTGATAACATTAAAATTATTGATGCCTTCCTATATTCATGAATCCCCACTGGAAATAGATAATTCATTCTTTTCCTCCAGGAAGAAGAAAATCACAGACAACTAACTCTAATTGTAAAACGATAATAAAAGTATTAATAAGGTGAAGTGTTAGAAGTCCCTAAAGAGCACCTACTATTTCTAGAACTGCAATATTTGAAACATATTACTGAGAAAGTTGTAAATGCAGAAAGTTCAGCTCAAGGTAAGGCAGAGACCATTCTGATTTATGCTCTCATAGCAGTGGGTAAGCAGCTGGAAAGAGCTAGAAATAGTACAGTAATAAAAATATTAATTATCCTCTGGATGCCAGACCAGCAAACAAGCAGATTTGTTCCCTAATAAGTTGCTGCTCTAATTAGTGGCTGTGACCATTAATAAATTAAATGATACTCAAGTCCCAGGAGGTGACTATGACACGTCCTGCTTTTAGAAGAAGGCCAATGAACACATACTTTCATTTTAATAGCTCGGGATTAAAGTATTAAGCATTATTTGGTTTAGTAATTTGGATTTAAAATTTAAGCATATAAATCACAAATTTGTTAATTGTTTACTTTCCCCATTAAAAGCAAAATTAAAAAAAGCAAAATAAATGTACTGTCATTGTAGGTTGTAAATGCCAATTAGTGGTATTAATGTCAAGAGGACCACACGATATATTGTAGGAATGCTTTATATAAAAGACTTAGCAGTCTAAATTATGTATAAAAATAAAAGTGGGCATAAATCAAAGGGCTTTTGTAAGACTGTGTTTTCTCTCTTTAAAATCTGATAGTTTATATTATGGTTTAGTCTTGGATATTAAAAAAACACTACTTTTAAACTCTGAATCATATACACAAATGAATAATTTAAAATTCTTACTATAGTTCCTTGTGTCCTCCAAAAATGCATCCTTAAATACAATAGGAACGTAGTGATCACTGGTTCCTTTTAAAAGGTTTTCTTTTTTTTGCCACTAGGTGGCAACTGTATATTAATAGTTGTACAGTCTAAAAGCTGCATAAGAAAAGGCAAATAGAGGGGAAATGAAAGAAAAGACTAGATTTATTTACTGTCTTATATTCAAATATGTGTGCAGGAAATGGGGTGAAACAAACTTTTTTAAGAAAAAAGGGAAACTATTTTTAGTTTTAAAAAGATAGACATAGATTTTGGAAAATGTACAAGAAGGATGCAGGGGACATACAAAGCCACTTAGCCTTTTACTTTTATTATCATTTTTATTTGTACATTTACATAGTGTTGACCTCAGCTTGCCATCTTATATTATAGTTTTCCAAGTAAAGGAAATTATACATACAATAAAAATTATCAAAAAGTGAAAATCAGCATTAAAGTTGTGTTTTTGTTAGTATTATTTAATGGCACATGCCATGGTAAATGAATAATCATGACTTTTGTAAGGAATAGGAAATTAATGTCAGTTAAGAGACTTAAATTACTAGGAACAACCAGAAGTGACATGCTAAAAATAGAAATATATTCATAGGAGAGAAAACAAATAATACATGATAACAGTTATCAATAAATAATGTTTCCAATACATATGAACATATCAGAAAATGCAACTTTAGCAACTTAAATAACAGCTAAAAATACCAAACAATATCAACCCAAGAATTTTAAAGAGAAATATAAATTTCTACCCTTTATACGGGTACTTGTGGTATCTGAGATATGAAGGCATCACCAATGGATCTGAAATAAATGAAAAAGTAAAAGGACAAGCAATTATCACTAATTTTTGTTGCAGTTCTGACTACTTAGTTCTCTGAAGTATTGCATTGCATTTATTTCTTAAATTACATCTTGAATTTGTATAACACAAGCTTCATGATGTGACATATCATCTAGGTTATGATAACTATGAGCTTGTGGACTGGAACTTGAGTTAGTTTATATTTTAAAAACAACATCCAAAGAGAAGAAAAGAACAAATGATTTAAAATAAAGTAGCCTCACAGGATGATATACAGAAACAGTCATGGAATGTACAAGCAGTGGTATAAATAGTTAAGGGAAATTCACCAAATGGTAGTTCAAAAACTGGTACCTTCAAGTCCTTATTGTCTTTGAAATACACTACCTTTATTTATTTTTTCTATCCAGCAAAACTAGGATGAATTTGTGTTCAAAGTTTTATTTTTTAGAGAGTTTAAAATCAGAACTTCTTACTGTCAGAAATCAGATGATCTATATTAGCATGAAAAAGATAGTTCTGCCTGTGATCTTCACATAATAAATATTCAGATATTATTTGCACAAAATGAAGAACAGGAGAGATTCAAGCTGATGACTTTGCAACACAAAAGACTAAAGTCTTCGATTTAAATTTATTCATATTTAAATTTTTACAATGACAGATTAGCATTTGGAAATGCAGAGCTAGAAATGCATGCATGATTTACATGCTGGAATCAGTTTCTCATGCTATGACAGACTCACTGGGGTGCTATACCATCTGCAATGGGGAAATGTCACTAGCAACTTATAAAATGTACTAAGGGCCACACATCAGAAGGTCGTAGGAGATAGTGTCCATAGAACCACAGCACAGTTACATAGAACAGTTTAGCTCCATTGTGAAATATTCTATAGCTGTCCATTACTTGGGGAGGGCAATTTTCTGTCCCTCCTTTTGGGCACCTTTCTGAATACAGGAATTTTCTTTGGAGGAATTCTCTAAGGCTGTATTTATATTTAAGTGATTTTTCTAAACTGGTTGTCATGTAAAAGTTGAATTTTGCATCTTCAATGAATATATTCTGGAGTGAAATTATGCTTCATTTGAGGCATTGCCAGAGAAATATTTAAATGTGGTCTGTTTCAGGAATAGAGTTGTCTCAAATCCTTCCCCCTCTGCCTCCCCATTCTGTCCCCAGGAATAGAACAATTATACAATATTACTATGTAGCCATGTATAGATACAGCAATATATTTGAAAATGTTCTTCCTGTCTTGATTGCTCTAAATAAATCATCTTTAACTCCTCTTGACCTATTCTAGGATGACTGATTCCATCTGCGTCTTGAATACCATTCAACATTTGTATGTGTGAGCTTAATAATTGTAATTAAATCAGGGATTTCAGTATTTCTACTTTAGGTTCCTCTTATGCAAATCACATTAGAAAGACTACTTTTTTCTCCATGACTTAGAACTCAAGTCAAAGTAAGAAGATCTTTTCTAGATAGATTGTTTTAAGTATAACTACAAGGAAATATGTTCCAGTAACGTACTACATTGAAGATTTTGAACTAAAAATGGAGAAATTGGTCCTTAAACTATTTCCTTCTTTGAAATTTACATCCTTCACCTGTTAAAGGAAATCTAAACCAGCAGTTTTCAAAATGATTACATGTTTAAAACTGATAATGTATGTTAAGTATGTTGTACAGTCTTAAATGTATTTTGAAATCTCACATCTGTGTTCTAATACTTTTAACTATTCTTCATAGTATATGACTTGTGCATTTATTTGATATAGCTTGGCATTTTTGTATATCTATGTCTTTACTATAGTGAGCTTAACTTTATGCGTAGCATAAAACAGAATTTGGAATGAAGTAGTAACTCTGTGAATGATATCCAGATTTACTAGACACTTATAAAATTGCCTGTAAATTCTTATAACTTTTGAATGTAAAAGTTTGAAAAATTTGATTTCATTTTATAGATAGAAGTAATGCAACAATTATACCAGTTTATCCAACTTCATTTTTCCCCAACAAACATCTTTAGTGATACACATATATGTGAAATATTAAGTGCTGTGCTAGTCTTTGTATGGTTTACATAAAGAGTTACTAACAGAAATGATTCCTTCAAGTATTGCAGATGTGTGCATTTTGGTATCCAAAAAAATGTATTCTAAGATGCCAGCCACTGGGGTATTAAATGTCAACCACTGGAGTAAACAATATCCCATAGACCTAAGAAAGAGTGATTGAGGGGTGGGATAAAAGAAAGAAGATATTATTTGACAAATGTGTCCATCTTTAGAAATTTATTTGGGTTTCATAATTTTGTATGTGAAGCTAAAATAACATTTGATGATATTTATGCTCAACAAAAGAAGGACTAATAAATCAGTTTGTTAATTATTTTGAGAGATTTTACATATATGACTTGTTCAGTCATTTACATGTAAGTTCCGGACAGCACATGTCAGTAGTCTCATATATGTATTTACAGAACACTTGTTATGACTAGCAACTATTAAATGTCACTGTTCTGAGTTTTTGGTAAGTATTGGCCCATTTAATTTGCATTATCTCATTTAATCTCACGAGGTAGCTACTGCAGACGAGAAAAATGAGAAGTCAAAATTTTGGTAGCATCCTTGGGGTCACAGAAGTAGCAATGATAAAATTTTGAAATGTACACGCTACAGTCTTAATCATTAAACTTCCGTTAGGATTTGGCAATGGATCTAGTCTCTGTAAACCACAGATATTGTCTTTAATGTGCATGCTTGTGATTTAGAGATCTAGCTACAAGACAGACTCTAATGGAGTAGGTCTAGAGAATCAGAGCTTTCACAGTTCTAACACGCTGGCAGGTGCTACAAATTCTGCTGGTTCATGGACCACACTTTAAACATCAAAGTATGAGAAGACTGTGACCAGAAGTCAAAACTAAATATCAAAGGCAAATTAGTTCATGCTTAGCTCAGGATAACTACTAAAATAGAATAGCTGGATATTGCAATCCAATAGAATTGCAATGAGATTTTTCTGGGCATTGTTAAAGAATTTAGATTGATGATAGAATGTTCAGAATTAAACTGGGATAACTTTGATTCTAAAATAAAATTTAATATATGATTAATATTTTGAAGTTTAATATATGATGATTAATATTTTTACAGTCTCTATCATTCTCTTTCCTATTGCCGGGACCAAATATCCAACACCTGCATTTTAAAGATAGAGAGCTTTATTTTATGTCAAGGTTTCTGTGCATGGTTGGCTGGCTCCAAGACAGAAACTACATGGCAGAGAAAAAATTGCCAAACCCATGGCAAGAAGCAGAGAGAAGCTAGGGACATGAATAAACTCTTCCAGCCTACAGCCTCCTTGACCCACCTCCAATCAGCTGTACCTCCTAACAGTACGCTCAGCTACTGAACTCATTACTGGACGAAGTCACCAGTGACTGTAGTGCTTCTATAATCCAATCACCTTCCTAGAGCTCTACTTCTGAATATGTGAGACTTTTGGGCAACATTTTAGATCTAAATTATAATGCAGCCCATAGTAAGATTCTTCTTAGACATTGGGTGTTATGTCTTTTATCTTGATGTCCCCCCACATACATTCATAGGTAGGGCTTTGGGGAGGAGGTGGTGTGATGGGTGTGTGACATAGGATTATGGATGTGTGATAACTGGATTAGTCTGCTAATTGGATTGACATACTTCTGGATGTGACTGAATCTTTTTACTGAGGACAGAAGATTCTTCCTGGGTAAGATACTAACCAGTGGGCTTGTACCCAAGATGGAATATAAAGGGAAGAAGGAAAGGAAGACTTGTGGGTTTTTTCTGCCTGTTATGCCATGAATTGTTTCTCCTCTGCTATGCCAGGCTGCCATTCTAGCCTTGGAGGCAGTTGACTGTGGACTGAAAACTACAGATTGAGCTAAGAGAAACCATTCCTCTTTTAACTTTTGGGCATTGGGTATTTTGCTCAACAGTGAAGAAGGACCTAGACATTGGGTATTTAGTCCTCACAATAGGTCTAAATGATAATGGAATATTAATTTGAGGAAGGAGAGGGCCACAGTAACTGCCTAATATCACAGATAACTTGAGCACCAAGGCCTCTCTACCTATCCCAAATTCTTTTCTTCCCTTCCATCAGTTGGCCATAATACTGAAATACGTTCCACTATCTAAAACTATACGTAGAAAAATACTAACACTAAAATAGCTAAGACACAGATGTACACTGATTTTTAAATATACAGAAAATTCAGACCAAAGTAATTAACATTTCAATTTCTTTCATTAATATGAATCTGTCCAATACAATAATGTAATTGCATCTGTTATTTTCTTATGCTGCATTATTTTCTTATGCACTAAAATCCAAAATCCATTTAAGAAGCTTTTTTTGTCTTATCTACTCCCTTGCCCCATGAATTTGTTTGAGGTTAGGTTTGTATCATTCATTTTCCAGATATATACAGTTGGTATAGTTCACAATAGACTGATTATTTCATTCTTTATATGTATTTTAATAGAACGAAATATTTTTGAAGTGCTGTCTTCTTTATATACAGATGCTATAAAATTTTATGATATCATACTCAGAGCTCAAAATTGATCTGTCAGGTGTATTTACTATCTTCAGAGGGCTAGTATTTTCACAGAAAAAAATGTGTTACTGTGGAGACAGAAAAATGAAGGTAAATCAAAAAATGTCAGTCAGGAGAGAAAAATACAAGAATTTCTACTCTTAAAATATCCTCATAATAGGCAGAAAAGGTGCTTAATAAGCCTAGAACTTCTAAAAGTGTTTTTCCCCCCTGACAATTGGCAGTAGCCCAATTCTTGAAAGAAGTACCTACGTGACACTTCTTTATCACCATGTCTACCAAGTCAACATTTAAATTAACAATAATAATGAGCATTCTCTGGAAATCTTGTAATTTTTTTTCTTCAAATACATACTTCTGAAACTAAAGAGTAGATCTATTCAGAGCCATATTAAGACTTTGAAGCCTAGTGAATCATCAAGTTGAACCCAACGAGCGTTGCAAAGGTTTACAATGGAAACTGAGAACCAGGATGTTCCCACCAAGGTGAGCACTGAAACCCGGGGCCACTTCATTACATGACAGTGAGAAGGAGGCATCAGAGAAGTGCAAAGACAGAGTCCTGGCATGCCGATCCTTCTAACCCTCAGTGCTGCTTAATTACTTCATACTACTCTACAGGGTCAGTAAAGTTATCATCATAATATCTGGCTAATAAAAAAATAGTCCCAGGTTAAAAAAAGTCATCATTTATTAAATTTTTTGTTAATTTTCCTGGGAACTATTTTAGAAACTATGGGCAGCACCAGAATTGTGAGTAGCATAAGAATGGCTTCTAGCTTCTGCATACCTCTCTTCCTACTGGCTGCTCCTTCCAACAACTCTGGTCCTTCAGTCCCCAGTTCCCCAAGGTCAGCATGCTTTCCCCAGCTGTAGACCTGCAGAGTCTTCTCACATGGTACACCCCCCAGTCTCACGATTTGCTCCTTTGTTTTGTGATTTATCATTTCATAATGATCACTTCCTTCAAAATAACTACAGTGAGCAATTTGTCTAATTCTTCATTTAATGTCTTTTTTATGAAAAAAATTATGCAACATAGGAGTAGATATTTGCTCTTTCATTTTTGAATTTTGTCATTGTTCACCATGCTGGGGACCTTATAATTTAGTAATGTGGAATAACAGTCCATGGACTGGAATGTAAACTCCTGTAGCATTGCTCGTGTTCACACCCTTACGGTGATTAGAGTATGCTGCTAATCGTGAATTAGTGTATAATGCATTGAGAATTGTCCAGATGTGAGTGTGAAAATTCAATCCCAATTGAAAGGGTTTCTTTAATAAGACCACAATTTACTTTGACTTAGCGATTTGCAGGGGGTATCTTAGTTAAGTATTTATAGGATATGACTTGTAGGGATTTATTGACTAATACCAATATTGTGATTCTCATTTTCCCTCTACATATATATTAGAACAACAATGGAAAGGCACATGGACTGTCAATTCAAAGTACTCTGACAGGTCATTCAGAAATTATTTCTTGCAGAAAGTCATGGTTTCAGAGTATAATTAAATATTTGGTTACTGACTGCTATAATTTGGAATGCTACATGTAATTTTGAAATTCTTATACTGTAGATTTCTTTTTCTCTGTTTATCTTGTTGGCCATGGAAGTACTGGGGCACAGCCATCTGAAATTTAAATAACAAATGAGAAACAGGGTACTTTATTATTTAACAACTTAAACTTATCACCTTGAAAGCTGCATACACAGGCAAATGAGAGTGAAAAATCCACATCCTGGTAAAATATCACCATGTAGTCTTCTCTTCAACCAATAACCATTAATCGTGTCCTAAGCAGCACAATTTTTTAAAAAATGCAATCTCAGAAAAGCCAGGATCAAATTCTTCATCTAAGAACACATGCTTGAACTATGCTATGGATGAAATCTTTTATTAAATGCCCAGGAAGAAAGAAATATGTTATTTCTTTAAAAAAAAAAGTTTGAAAAGGATCTATTTTGAATGACTTCTTCACAGCTAATTGTTTATATCTTCAGAAACTAGCTCACACAGGTTTCGCTTTACAATTTGTTTTACTTTATGAAAAAAGAAAATCTAGGGGGGAAAAAGGTATTCTACTGCCCAAAAGGTCATTTTTGTTTTAAATTCATTCTCTAAAAACTATACGGTTCCTTAAACTTACTACTCAAAAGGAATATGTCCTGGAACAAGGCTACAAAACGTATACTATGTTCCACCGTTAGCAGTTACCTTGGATTTTAACTAGATGTGCAAGTTGACTTGTGACCATGGGGAATCCTGCCCATGCATAGGATATGGATTGCTGAGGCTATGGCAGGGAACTAGTTCCACAGAAGCAACGCTATGATCTTCTGAGGAAGATCCAAAGCACTGTGGAACAAGGAATATAAATGAGCGATGCCACCCAGAACTGCACATGTGAGTTACCAAAATGCAACCTTCGCAAAGGAATTTTGAAAGGGGGGAAAAATCCACAAAAACTCTGATGTTGAAAAGCAGTTTTAAAATGGCTTCAGTTTTTAGAGTACAGTTAGATTTTCGAGGTAACACATGTGCTTCTTAGGTACACCACAGTCAAAACATGTTAATCCCATGCTCATTAGGTAGACAAGTTGTCTAGAGGGAAAAAACAGCAAATGAACATACCCAAGATGTAGTAATAAAATATTTGATCTTTAATCATTTCCAGTAAAATAATATCTGAGAGTTCCTGTGCCCCACTCACACTCATACACAACACACCAATGTTTAAATATTTTTATAATGGCCAAAGAAGGGGTTTACATGGATATGTTTATTAGTGGAACTCACTTTTAAACTAGATTTTAATAAGCCTCTAGTCCATTTCAATCTCAGCTCAATTCCCTTTCCTCAGTTCCCTTGGAGACATCTAATGGTCAATGTCCGGCATCATGAATAGAGGTTCCTGAGGCACATCTGGAATCATCTGATCTAGGCTTAAGTAAGTATAGTTCATAAAGTCCTTTCCTTCTTCTTCTTCAGCCCCTACGAAGATGGATAAAGGCATTTCCAGAAGCAAGTGGTTTTCTTCCTCTCTCCGTCCTTCCGCGGGCCCTTGTTCTTGCATCTGCCTCTCTTCTTGCTCTTTCCCCTCCTCCTTACGGTCGACCTCTTTTACCTCCTCCTCCTCGACATCATCATCATCGGTCTCTGCCTCTGCCTCCTCCTCCGCCTCCTCCTCCTCCTCCTCGCTGTCCTCCTCTCCCTCAAATTCCTCCTCTCCGTACTCCTCCTCCTTTGCATTACACTCCTCGGAGCATTCGTGCTGCTGTTGCTCCTGCTGCCCCTCCTCCTTTATCTCTTCCATCTCCTGCTCCTCCTCCACCAGCCGCGGGGCAGGCGGTTCTTCTTCCTGCACGGGTGGCGGACTCAGGACCAGAGAGGGATTCTGCAGGTAGCTGTAAAACGTCTCGGGCAGCGCCGCCGAGGTCTCCTCGCTGTCGCTGGGGGGCGCGTCGTCGCCGGAGGAGCCCGCGCGGGCCTGCTGCGCCCGCTGCGCCCGCTGCTGGCGCTCCAGCTTCTCCTGCTGCCGCATGTCCTCGTAGATCTGGTTCATGATGAACTGCGTGGTGTTGCGCGGCGCCCGCATGCCCGGGGCCCGCCAGCCGTACAGGTTGACCGGCCGCAGCAGCATGCTCAGATCGACGGGCGGCCCCCTGGGGAAGGCGCTGCGCGGGGGGCGACGCAGGCGGCCCCTGCGACCCCAGCGCTTCTTCCTGCCGGGGGGCCTGGCCCAGCCCGGGTTCCAGGGCGCGCACCAGCAAGAGCAGCAGCAAGGGCAGAGCGGATGCAGACCGTACACCCGCATCATTTCCACCGGGCAGGGGGGCTTCTGGAATCCCGCCGGAGGTGGGCGCCAGGGCCCCCCGCAGCGCCCCCAGTTAGGGTACCAGCAGGGACTTCGCGGTGCCTGGAACCAAGGGCCTGGGGCGTGCTGTTGCTTGGGCTTCTTCCGGGGGGGCTCATAGCGGGGCTTGCGGCCGTTGCTGTAGCTTTGCTTGTAGATCGGGGCTCCCCTGCGCCTTCGACGGCAGGAAGACCAGGTGCCTACGGGGGCAGAGGATGACCAGCCGCCGCCCAGATTGAGAGGGTCTTCCTTTTGGAAGAGGGTCTGGGTCATGGTTTCGGGAGCTCACCGAGGTCTCACTGGGAGCTGTCGTCAAAGGTGGCCAGATCGGACGGCGCGAAGAGCGTCCTCAACCTGTGTCACTGCGCGGCGCCACGTGCCTGGCCCTGGGGTGGCGCCTTCCTCGCCTGGAGGACCCTCTCTTCTCTTCTCCGCGTTCTAGCTCTTCCTAATCGCTTGTCCTTCGCACCCGGGTTGTCTTGCCCAGGTGGGCTGGATGGGACTGGGGCTGGGATGGATGGTGGGGGAGGAAGGTGTTGGCGGGCGACACGCAGTGAGAGCCACTCCCGGGTCCCACGTCCACCCACCTCTGCAGAGGCGCGGGCTGGGGACTGGGGAGGCAGGCGGTGCGCGTTCACGTGGCTGCTCCCTCTCAACCCAGGTGCTTCACGGTGGCCGTCCTGGCCGGACTGAGGCAGCGCGGGCTGCAGCAGCCCTTAAATACCCTCTGGGCGCCTGACGTGTCCACTGCATTCTTGGTTGCCCAGGACGACAGCCAATCTGGGTGCAGATGCTTAGCCCTGTCTGTGCAGGCAGGGTCCGGCCGCTGCTAAGAGACCTTGGTGAACGTTTGTGACGCAGTATTGGAGAAGTTAGGGGGAAGCGACCAGACTAGGTGGGCATTGGCCATCCCAGGCAATGCCGGAGACGGTTTATATAAACTCTTTGTATCATCTTGAGGTGGGGCGTGGGGAATTTGGAATATGGGTCGTCAGCTGAACCAGACTGTGGTGGGGAGAATTTATTTTAAAAAATCCCTATTCTACATCTTTGTGGGGGTGCAAGGACAAAGAAAAGCCCTTCAGTTGGGAATCGGCTCTACTTTATACTTAGGGCCTGTTCGCTCTCTTCTATCTCCAGGATTCTGGATTTATCACCTGTGAAACATTACCACGAAGCCAATATAGGTGCCCTCTTGCCACAAAATCCGGACGTCTACCCTTACAGTGTGTTAGGTTTCGCAGGTCAGGGGACCGAAAGGTCATTTGCCCAAGGTGGCTAATGGACTTCAGGGCTAGTGTTTAAGCTTACTCCTGTCTAAACATCGGATTCTTAACCACCTTGCTATACTAGCAACCCACCTTAAATGGGACTTCTGTAATTAATGAAATATGTATGAAAAACAATTCTGCTTATTGTAACACACCATGACTATGTCAGTTGATTAAACAAACTTTATTACCAAAAAGAGTTCTACGAGTTTGGTTTTCAGGAGACTACTTCGAGTATGTCTTTCGTTTCTTCAATGAATATACGTTAAATACATTGAGAGATTTAAGGAATCATAGTTAAGCCTATGGATTTTTATTTAGAGTTCATCCAACTTCAGCTCAGTTTATTAACTTCTGGAAGCCTCAAGTTCCTTAGCCAACTTGTTAGTGTGGTTTTCTTATCATACCTGTTTCACAGTGTTATGTGAACAATGACATAAGGTATTTCATTAAAACAAAAACCACAGGTACTCATAGATGTTCAGTAACTGTCATTATTATCATAGTTAAGTACTTCAGGACTTCTGGAGTAGTTGATACAATAAATGTGAAGGCCTTAAACCCTGAGCCTGATGCAATAATGGGCACTCCCAGCACCCTGTGTCCTTGTGTTACTCCACTTGGTACAAACATCGAAGAGGTTCTACAAAGCTTGGTCCCAGGGATGACCATGTCAGAGTGTGTTTCACTTTATTACCTTCCACTGGTAAAGAGTGATGCAAGATAGAACACGGCTTGCTGGGAACCTCAGTCCATTAAAGGCTGGAGAAGCCAAATGTGTGAAGACCCTGTAGTCCACCAAAGGTCACTTATGTGGCTGAAAATTGAGAGCAGAATGGGAGTTGTTGATCAAGATGCCAAAGTTTGCCTTGGGACTTGCCACAGGCTTCATTCAATTTCTCTTGGTTTCATTCATTTTCTCTTGCTTGGTGGTTTGTAGAAATCTACTTGACTCAAAGTACAGAATGAGGATGCTTTTAGCCTGATCTCCTTAGATACAGACTCACACCTTTGGCAGTTATTTTAATCCTGTTCTACTTAACTCGAAATGAAATGGTCATAGTCCACATTTTTCTAAAGACATGTCTCACACAATGTGGACTTTTATTTGAGAGCTTTAGAAATTAACTCTAGTACTACAGTGGAGTTTCCATTATTCCCTTGTTTAATAAAGATCATTGACTCATTCTCCAAGTAATTAAGGACACAATTTTTGATCAGTTGATATGACTGTTTTGTTTTGTTTTTGTGACACCAGGGATTGAACTCACAGCCTTGCACTTGCCAGGCAGGCACTTAGGCTGCTAAGCTAGCTCCCCGGCCCTTGTATTTTTGAGGCAGGGTCTCACTATGCCATTCAGACTGACCTTGAGCTCACTTTGTGGCCCAGGCTGGTCTTGAACTCACAATGATCCTCCTGTGTCAGCCTCCCGAGTGCTGGGATTACAGGCGTGAGCCACCAAGCCTGGCTTGATATGACTTTCATAGAAATAATTTTGATTTATTTTTCTTATTTTTTCTCTTTACTAAAGTCATTTGATTCAGAATTATCTTGCCCAAGCCTTAAAAGAAGCAGCAAACTGTTATTTATAATTTTTAAAGTTTTTGTAAGATTAAAATTATAATACAATTTTTAACTACACTTAAACTGCCCCAGACAATTTAGTATCAGAGCACGTTAAATATAAATCAGAAATCCAACTGAGAAAGCTCAAAAACCCATTTCTAATTGACTTACACTTTTTAAATACTGAAAATGAAATGTCACATTTCAATCCTAAAACACATTCATCATGTTGCTATATATTGTGTTAGTTTTCTATTCCTGCTTAATAAATCACTATAGTCTTAGTTACTTGAAACAATGTATGTTTATTACTTCAAAGGTTCCCGTGACAAGGGTCCAAACACAGCTTACTGGAGCCCTCTGCTCAGGATTTTGCCAGGCTGTGATGAAGGTTGTTGACTGATTTGAGTTCTCATCCCAGAGCCTTGACTGGGAAAATCCACGCCCAAAATCCTACTTGTACATTACTGGCAGAATTCACTTCCCTGTGGCACTGTAACTGAGGGTTCTGCCTTTGTGCTACCTGTTGGCCAGTGCCCACCTTCAGGTCTTAAAGACCATATACCAGAGATCATTCCCATAGTTCCTTGCGTTGTGCTTCTTCACCTGGGCTACTCACTTCATCTAGCCAGCCAAGAATCTCCATAGTTCTTCCTAGCAAAATAGATACTTACAGATACAAATGTATATACTCTGTGTGTGCACACGTGTGATAATCAAGGGTGTGGCATTTGTACTAGCCATCATCTTTGCCATGTTCAGTTAGTTAGGAGCAGGGCCCGGATCCCACCTGTGTACAAGGTAAAGGGTGAGTGGGAGTGGAAAATACAAAGCTATGATACCAGGAGGCAGAATATCACTGGAAATGAGTCACCTTATAGTCTATCTGCCATGTATAGGAAGCAAATCTGGTAAAACATATCTAAATTATGCCCTTTGCATTCACCAGTAACAATTTTATCTGGGAAACTTTAATGGTATTTTTGGCATTGCAAAATTCCAGTACATGGCATTTGACGATAAAAGGAATTTTGTCCTTTACGACATGCTTTTTCATAATTGCCTCAATTTGAAAACACATAATTTTGGTCTGAATTTGTGTGCATTTGTGTCAAATGAAAAGAATTAATTCTAACACTTGGTGGCAGTACTAGCTCATTTACAATTCAGTCAGCAAGGATTTCAACAGACAACAATGAGAAGTACACAACTCATTCCAACGTTTTATTACAAATTCCATTTTAAAACTATTTCATTCCAAGTTGACAATATTAATTAGAGATTATTCTGGGGTGATGGAATTGAGTATATTTATGAGATTCAAACATTTTTCATTTGGCTTTTAAATAAATAACCCTAGCTAGTTAAACTTCTAAATGAAAATTCTTCAGAGAGAAGTTGGCTATACTGTATTTTGTCAGGGAAATGTAATTCAACATTATTTTAAGATCCTATTGTAGACAAATAAATTGGATATAAATCAGTATACTGTCAGAGAGTGACTGGACCCTCAAGGAAGTCAGTGCTAAAAAGAGATCACAGCTGTGGCTGGAGGCGAATCTAGAGAACCAGGTCTCAAACTGGAGTTGTAATGGTTAGGCCTGCAAGATAAACAGCAACTTGAGATTATACTGTGATTAATGCCACCTGGACCAATGGGTCCAGGTAGGCATCAGGCACATAGGTGGGTGACCAAGACAACCAGATATGTACTCTCTTCCCTGTCCCCTTAAATGTCTTTATTCTTTCCGGGTACCCTTGTTATCAATCTATTGACTCAATCCTAGCTAAATGACTATACTTGTAGTTCTATAGGTTATAAGTAGTTTGACCCACATTTTACCCATGTTATGACTTTGATATATAAATTAACCTTGCAAAAGGGACTCTTTGGCCACTACTTTTGAGACTTCTCCTATCTGTCCCTGAGGAGCTTTCTCTTAAACCTTTCCAACTCTTCACTCCATTATCCTTTGGAATCTGTACTTTCGTATTGGGAGGGCACTAATTTGCCGCATCTGACATCTATCAGGTTGGATTTTTTTTTTTCTGAACCAATCATCTACTTAACTATTGTGTTATGGGATGCAAATATAAGTAAATAATTAGAATGCATTATATTCCCTGTCAAAGGCTTGCCTTTCCACAGCAAAAACACCTACATTTGGAATTTCAATGTAAAAACGATAGTACCATCTCTTTGGCAGAAACTAAATGCTATATCTTATACTAAGCATTTTCAAAGTGAAATAAAGGGTATTCAAAATTACTCATTGCTGTCTTTTGATAATTTGGAAAGTTGAGTGTCTGGTCTGCAAATTTGTGTGGTGTGCTAAGCTTCAGGGAACACTGTTTCAATACTTGTCCATTAAAAACCCTGAAATCTTTGAAAGCAAATTATGAAGAGAAAGTGAACCACATGATAACTACAAAGTCCTTTTTTTCTACAGATTTACTGATGAGAGAATGTCAGCTTTATGCTTATAACAGTACTATGTGTAGGTATTATTTGCTACCACCTTTTGAAAACACTATTAGTCCTACAAAATTTCAGAGAATACATCAGAATCTCTCATGGCATCTAAAAAATGTGTAGTCAGTAATGATTAGATCGGAATTGGTAGCCTTGGCATGTTTGCATATAAATAATTTTAAAGCAGAATATATCCAAGGTGCTCTGCGTGCATTCCAGCAGACAAAGGGAGACAGTGCTCACCGGTTTCCAGCTCAGTGGGAAGGCAGAGGCAGGCCCTGCTCCATGCGCATTCCAACAGACAAAGGGAGACCCTGCGTGCTGGTAACTAGCACAGAGGGAAGGCAGAGGCAGGCCCTGATCCACATGCATTCCAGCAGCCTTCGGGATGCTTCTGCCCCAGGTAACCAGCAAGGGCTGTGAAAAACAGAAGCAAGCCCTGCACCAGGGCAGCCAGTGGCCACCATTGGATACCTGTAGCCCGCACAGGCCAGGAAAAGCAAACAGTCATGTTCCAGAGAAATTTTGGCCAATGTGGGAGGTACCCGGAATGCCACTACCTGCTTGTTTGGAAGAACCCAGGAAAATGTTAAGATGAAGAAACAAAAGGCAGTCCCTGGACTCCAACCCAAGCAGAGCAAGTCCAGGAGATGAAAACATGAAAGACATTGGGTTGCACACCTGAAGTTTCTGCAGTGATGGCAACTGATGTAAAGAGATAACTCCATGAGGCTATAAAAGAAATTAGAACAAAAATGCTATCTCAGGTAAAAGAAGAAATGAAAAACATAATAAAAGAATTGCTAAGCTTCTCTAAAGAAGACATAGATAAAAAATAGAGCAAAGGAAAATGAGGAAAACCATGAATGAACAATATAAGAGAGATTTCAAGTGCATGAAACAGATTCAAAGAGATAGCCAGGAAATTAAAAATCTCCATTGAAAGCTGGCAAAATAGCTTGAAAGAAACTGAAGATAGACTTTCATACCTTGAAGACAAGTATGCAGCTTGTGATCATGAAAGGAAAGAACTCTTAAAAATAATGAGGAACCAGAAAATAACAATTGAATGACTGCAAGATGATGCGAAGCAAAATAATTTAAGAGTGATAGGTATCAATGAAGAAGCAGGGATCAACACAAAAGACATTAAAATTCTATTTACAGAAGTACTAGCAGAAAACTTCCAAAATATAGGAGAAAGACATGCTATTCAGATAAGTGAGGCATATAGAACTCCAGCTAGCCATAACCAAAACAAATCTACACCCAGACATATAATAATCAAGATCCCAGAAATTCAACACAAGAACAGAATATTAAAAGCTGTTCGAGAAAAGAAACAGATCACCTATAAAAGATAACCCATCAGAATCACAGCAGACTTCTCAGCACAAATCATCAAGTCAAGAAGAGCTTGGAGTGAAATATTTCAAGTCCTGAAAGAAAACAACTTCCAACCCAGATTGATGTACTCTGCAAAACTACCTTTCAAAATTAATGGAGAAACAAGATACTTCCACGACAAAGAACAAGTGAAGGAATTCATGACTGCCAAACCAACCCTACAAAGAATACTGAAGGACACTTTAAAAGGAGATAAAAAAGAGAACATGG
>RJWT010016655.1:0-19744 GCA_004365215.1 Cuniculus paca | reverse complement strand
TAAGTGAATGTAAAAGCAATATTAATAATCCAAAGGCTATCACAAACATAGTTACCTTATGGGTTTGAATTGAAATAAATGCTACTGTTTCTTGTCTTTTAGATATACGAAAATGAAAACAGCAACCAACATCTATATATTTAACCTGGCTTTGGCTGATGCTTTAGTTACTACAACCATGCCCTTCCAGAGCACCGTCTATCTGATGAATTCCTGGCCTTTTGGGGATGTGCTGTGCAAGATAGTTATTTCCATTGATTACTACAACATGTTTACCAGCATATTCACCTTGACCATGATGAGCGTGGACCGCTACATTGCTGTGTGTCACCCTGTGAAGGCTTTGGACTTCCGTACACCCTTGAAGGCAAAAATCATCAATATCTGCATTTGGCTCCTGTCATCATCTGTCGGCATTTCTGCCATCGTCCTTGGAGGCACCAAAGTTAGGGAAGGTAAGAGCAAGAATTTTCATCACATTTATAAAAACATAACTTTTAGTTATATAAACTTTTAACTTAGGAGTAAGACATATAATTTAAATGGAAATAAACAACAACAACAACAACAACAAAAAACCCCAATGGAAATATAATCCATGGAAGATGAGAAAACGATTTTTGTCTTCCTTTCAACCTCTAAACACAGAATGGAAAAAAAGACATTATCACAATAAAGATCCTCAGACTGGCTCATATTCTGCTTATCAGAATATGAAGGGGATCAAATAAGTAACTGTAGACATGTGGATTTTGAAAATACAACTTGGCAATTCTAGTTCATACCTTCCATTTCCTTTTCTCCCCTTTCCAACAAGAACCTAACTCGTTAGCTAAACATGCTGGCTATTTTCTCTTTTTTCACTCAAGGTAAATCCCTAGATCACTATTGTAACAGTTTTATTTGACTCTAGACCATTCAAAATCAGATTCACAGAGGGATGGTGTTATAGTGAGCAGAATCATTAGATTTTGAACATGTTCATTCTTGCCCCATGAAAACAGGATAACTGACATTTTCCCTGTGTTTCTTACTCTGGGTTGCATGGTGGAATACACTGATGATTTAATTGACCTGATGTGTGATCTGGGTTCAAGACTGTTAATATCCCTTCAGGTGACTCTGACCTGCAATCAAAATAGGAACTACTGTTTCAGGAGTTTTTGCTTTACTAGTAAAAGACAAGGCTATGAAAAATAGCTTTTTGCTACAAATTCTGCTAGGGGTGAGGTAGGCCAGCTGACCAATCACTTTGATCCTTATAAATGGTGTTTAATGCTCTAGCAGGTGTTTAAAAGCTCCAGGTTACTAAGGAGGTTTGTGATACCTGTGAGTACAAATAATTGAATATGTGTAGCAAGGGCTTTCCAGGTCAGAGCAAAAGGACAGGTGCTAAAATTATACTAAATTTTTGCATAATACTTTCATAGCTTATCTTTCCTTGTCTTTAGGCAGTTTTAAGTTTTCAACAAAATTCAATGGAAAGTAGAGTTGCATTTGTCCCAGACCCCACACATACACAGCCTCCTCCATTACCAACCTCACCTTCCAGAGTGGTAGTGTACATTACATTATAATTGGTGAGCATATATTGAGACATTTAACACATCATTATCATCCAAGGTTCATAACTTTACCTTAGAGTTCACTCTTGCTGTTGTATAATCTATAGATTTGGGCAAATACATAATGACTTTTGTTTACTGTTTCTAAACGAAACATGAATTTTTTCCTCCAAAGCTACAACATGAATTTCTAGCTTAGACACAGTGAGTGATAAACTATAAGAGTTGGCAAATTTTTAGAAATTCCTGGTTTTCTTTATCAGATAAATGTTTTAAAATGTGATTAATTACACACAAGATTTTGTTTCTTCATGCCTACAACAAATGGAAATAAATTGTAAGAAACTCCTCTGAGGCTTAGGTGTTTGTGCAACACAATTGCAATTCAGGAGCAGATGTTATCTATATACTACCAGGGTGAGAAGAATAGGCTAAAAATAAAAGAAGATAAATGATTTTCCCAGGGCAAATAAAGAACTGATTTTTATGTTTCATGTTACCTTTGTAGACTTCATCATTGTATTCCTTAAAATCTTGGTCAGAAAATGACATCTTAAAAGAAATGAATTTCAATTAGCCTTTTGAAAAAGGAAATGAAGACAGATGTGATTTCTCCAAGAGAGCTGCTGTAGATGAATATGTGCAGATGCGATGGAAAAGATCTACCAATGTCAGCCAAAGATTAATTTGTGCAGCACAATAGGAAAAAATTGAATAAAATTAGTCTTGTAGGAAGGCTCTGTCCTTCTCTCGTCTTAATTTTCTGAAGTAGATTTTATTTATGTGATGAAAGGTCATCTTGATGGTCCATTGCATTCATTTTGGAATTGTGCCCCACACTGCATGTTAGGAATCTTGGAAGATCAGGAGGAGTATTTTAGATAATCTGTCCACACTAGAGCCAGGGTAACTGGCACTGGTAGTTCATAGTCTTGTGTTTATGAAGAATTCTCGCTGAAAGGAATCAAACATCAATAGTATCAGAATACATATACCTTAAGAACACAGATTCTAGAAACAAACTTGCTAGGGTCAGATCCTGAATTCACCATTTACAGACAGTGTCATTTGGCAGACATTACATAGAACTTTGGCTTCTCACCTGCAAAACAGGGAAATAGTACTGCCTATCTCCTCAGATATTTTCCAGATCTACTGAATTGATAGTAAAGCAGTGCCCTGGTCTTGTAAGCACTAGGTAAACATTAGGATCGTCCTTCGACAGAATGATCTTCACAGGTCTTGCCTTGTTGCTTAGGTTCTCAACATTTATCAAATACTCATTTAATAGTGAAGGCTCTGGTATGCAGCAGCATTTTCATTTTAGGAACATGAAATGTTGAATCTGATATTTTACACATTATATATGTCTGTATTATTTCTTTGGGGATTATAGTCTGTCTACTACAATTATCATAGTAGCTAAGAATAATTATATTAGCTATAAGCAGAAACCAACTTATTCTTAACAAAAAAGAATACACACAAGGAAATCTTGAGTTTGGCTATTACATCTAATTCTATAAGTGCAGGACTCATGCAATGTTGGATGTGTCAGTGGAAGCCATGATCCTTTGGCATTAATATAAAAGGAAAAAAGACTACTTTTTGGAATTTTTTGACCCATACCTAATTGTATGTATTTGTAGCATTCAGTGTGAATTTTCAACACATCTATACATTATGGAGTAATCAAGTTGGAGATTTATCATTTCTTAATGGTAAGAATATTCAAAATCCTCTTCTCCAGCTATTTTGAAATATGCAAATGCATTCTTGTCAACTGTAGTTACCTATTGTGCAACAGAACACAGGAAATCATTCCTCCATTCTAATTAGTTTTGTATCTGTTGACCCATCTTTTCCCATACACCCTCCTCAATGCCTTCTCAAGCCTCTGGTAATCACTATTCTACTTTTAACATCCGTGAGATCATCTTTTTTAGATCCCACATATGAGAGAGATCATGTGGTATTTGAAAAAAAGACTACTTTTTGAACTGTCACAATTGGAAAGATAATTCAACCCAAAGACGCCCAGTGTTTCCAGAAATAGAATGTTTATTGAGAATGGTGATTTTTGGACTGAGATTTCTTTGGATGGAATTTCTTCATTGGTACAAATTCAGATTCATTGAATTTTCTGGAGAATATTTGTAACTTCATCATTGGATATTTATTTCCCACTGTCCTATAAAACTAGCTATCACTGATTATTTCATCTATTCATTAAGTATTTATTGAGCTTCTACTACATACAACACAGTTTACGTAAGAGAAAGCTGATCTCTGGAGTTAAAAGATGCATCCAAATTGCACATTGGACATTGTTCTGCCTTTGGTAGTGCTGTAATCAGGGACTGAAAGGAGAACAAGTACACACAGGACACAGAATTTATAATATTATTTTATGATGGCCACCCAGAGTTAAATACAAGAAAGTGCAGGAAATCTGTCCACAACACTAAAGACCTGGAAAATCCAGCTGAAGGCCTGGATCCCAGAGCAGTGTCCTGCATGAGTCCAGCTGAAGCCCTAGAGCCCATAACAATGCCCCCCCCCAAGAGTCCGACTGGAGGCCTAGAGCCCACAACAATGTCTCATGCAAGTCTGTTTTATGGATCTGCACTGGGAAGGCCCAAAGGTGAGCAGTGGAAGCTAGAAAGTCTATGCCAGCAGGGTGAAGAATTTGTGCCAGTAGGTTGAGGATTCTACACTGGAGCCGAGAAGCAACGCTCAAAATAAGAACCAAGGCTCCCCTGAAAAGTATCACAGCCATCCTCAGTGACAGTGAGGACGAAAGCTCCTCTGACAATAAGAGCAGTCGAGTACATGTCAGGAAGCCAGCGTGACAAGCTGCTCCTGGAGATTAAACAGCACACATCTTCCCCTCTGGAGCCAGGAAGAAATACTTAAAGTAAGGACCAGAGCTCCCCCAAAGTGAACCATGTCCACTCTCAGTAACAAGGTCCTGAGCTTCTCCAATAATAATGGCCAAGGTCATATCAGGGAAGCTAGCCATGACAGGCTCCTTGAGGAGGACCAGTGGCTACAGATAACAGCAACACTTAGGAGAACCCACAATGCCATGCTCTTCCTCTCCATGTCTCCTTTTATGCTGGCAACTTTTCTCAGGTGGGCCATCTACACTCAGCATCATGCTGATTTAATTCAGCTAGTGTTAATTTGACCACCTGTTTTTAATCCGTAACAATCCACCTCTGGTCAACTTGATAACCATACACATTTCCTTAAACCATACTCTTTAGTGGCAGATTTGTAAAAGTTAGCAAATCTTGGTCTGTTCAGATTTACATTAATACAACAATTACATATCCTTGTTGCTGAGTCAAAATACTTGATGCCCAAAATGAAGGAAATGTTTATTTAGCTTACAGTTTTTGGAGATTTCAGTCAATACTCAGCTAGCTCCAAGGCAGGGTGGCTTGGCTGAGGGACAGCTATTCATGGTGGCTGCAAGGGGCAAGAGTGAACTGGATAAAAGGGGAAAGCATGCCTCCTTCCCTCCCTTATATTGTATGCTAGCTACCTGCCCCTGGGTGGGTGCAGCACTCACACTGCCAATCCCACTGCTACACAATGAACCAATCGCAAATGCTAGATTCAGCCACCTCCATGACGGCATGAGGCTTGTGGGGGTGGTCATCCAAACACAAACCATAACAGGCAGTTTAGCAAGTGACTTCTCCATAATAACTCCTGTAAATAGTACATATTCTCAGAAGCTTAATGTCCACATAATATCCGTTTGTTCACTTATTTAACAGCTTACTTTCTTTATGCACCATATATTCCAGACACCACCCTATTTCCAGGGATTGAATGTTGAATAAGTAGACTAGGTCCCTAATTTTAAGGTTCTTTACATTCTGGATGGAGAGAAAAATGTTAGAAAAGGCAACACACTATTTCAAATTGGAACAGATTCTATCTGGGAAATAAACAGGGTGAGTATAATACATAGTAGAGAGTAAACTGGAAGGAAGAGGATGAAAAAGAGTGGTTCTTATCTAAATGCCTCTGAGGTGATGTTCAAGCTAAAGACAATCAAAAAATGAGACAAAGCAGACAGACAAAAGCAGAAAAAAAGTAATACATGTTTCTCACCTTCAGGAAAACCATGTTCATTAGATTTAATAGACAAGAATCTAGCACTGAGGCTACAGCTCAATGGCACAGCACCTGCCTGGCAAGCACAAGGCCCTGAGTTCAATTCCTGGTACAAATAAATAAATAAATAAACAAATATCTAGAATGAGATATTAACTCAGATTTTTTAAATATATTACCCATCAAAATTATTCAATAAATATCTTCTGCTCTTTGATAATGGTGGTGATTTTAAAAAAAGGAATAATTTCCCATAAACACCAAAGGAGAAACTGAAACTGATTCCTTGTTAGTTTCTAATAGTCTTCATAGTAATAGTACTTTGGACAATGACATTTTATAGACTCCAAATCACAAGTTACTATAGGAGTTTTCATTTACTACTCAAAGATTGGACTTCATGTGTGGTAAAAGGAATGTCCTATGATATCCTTTATTATGTGTCCAAAATGATTATGTCTTTTGTGTTTTAAAGTATGTCTAACTGAAGTTCTAATAAGATACATTTTGTTTTACTAAAGGATATTTAGGATTACAAAATGTTTTAGTAAGCATTATTAATATAGTTATTTCACTATTTGAAAAGAAATACATTTTTTAATCATTAAATTTATTGGTACAATTTAGATATGCATAATGATCACATTCATATGGAGAATTTGTGCCTGTACCTGATATATCTCAGTTCCTCTTTTTTTCCCCAATTCCTTCTCCTCTCTTCAACCCTTCCTCCCCTACTTATTCACAAAGCTTTGTTTCTATTTTATCCTTTTTTCTCACTTTTTTCTTTCCCTTCCATTCCTTCCTACCATGAATGGATAAAAAAGATGCAGGTTTTTTTTTTTTTTAATGCAACAGAGCACTATTCAGCCATAAAGAAGAATAAATTTGGGACACTTCTAGGTAAATAGATGCCCCTTGGGATCATACTCTGAAGTAAAATAAATGGGCGTATACATGTAAATATCACGTTGTCTCTCTGGTGTGAGAAACTGAAAGTGAAAATAAGAAATATATTATTGAACTATTTTTGAAGCAGATTTTTCTTACATAAGAAGAAAATATTTTCTTTACAAAGACTATTGTAAAGATGACCACCTCATCTGTGAAGAAAGACCAGGCACAGAGAGGGGTGCCTGCTCTGTGCACCCTGACTGTTCAAAGGAAGGAGAATGAAGTGCTTGGAGAATGGGTCTTCTCCTCCTCTAAAAGTTTTACTCATAGTTCCATATTGTTCTTAATCATAATGGGTATGATTGTGTTCATTAAATCACAATACCTGGTCATACTTAGACAAATTTTGTTATCAGCTTTAATTGAGTCACATAAACCTGTTAATGTTTTTCAGACAAGTTGGTATTTGTTAAATTTAATAGCCAGATTTAAAATATTTAGTCTTTTCATTGCAAATAGACATTATCTTTAATTGCCCGAGCCCTAGGGCTAGGAGAACTGTTAATACACCGAAGCGCAAATAAGTACCCATACTGCAACTTAACAATTTAACCCTTTCAAAAACCATCAAGATCAAATCAGCTTTCATGGCTAGATAAATCATAATTGTAGTTAATCTTACTTTTCTACAGCATAATGTACGTTAGCAACAAGTAACAGCTTTCTAGCAGCATTATTTTATGCACCATGGTAGGGTGAATAGTATAATATGGCATCACTACTAATTTGGTGACCCACTTTAGGTAATATCATCTCAACGTAATGAGACCTTTGAAACAAAAGTATTCAAAATCACATTAAAACATTTTGCAGGCCAAGTGCAATGGTGCACACCTGTAATCTCAGCTACTCTGGAGGCTGAGACAGGAAGATTAAGATTGTCTCAACATTTTGCATTCACAATAGTAGTATTAATAGGCTTCCCCTTGTGATTTTGGTTGCTTTCTCAGATGTGGATATCATTGAGTGCTCCTTGCAGTTCCCGGATGACGACTACTCATGGTGGGACCTCTTCATGAAGATCTGTGTCTTTGTCTTTGCCTTTGTGATTCCGGTCCTCATCATTATCGTCTGCTACACCCTAATGATCCTGCGCTTGAAGAGTGTTCGACTTCTTTCCGGCTCCCGAGAAAAAGATCGAAACCTCCGCAGGATCACCAGGCTGGTCTTGGTAGTGGTGGCAGTCTTCATCATCTGTTGGACCCCGATTCACATTTTCATCCTTGTGGAAGCCCTGGGAAGCACTTCCCACAGCACAGCTGCTCTTTCCAGCTACTACTTCTGCATTGCCTTGGGCTACACCAATAGCAGCCTGAATCCCATCCTCTATGCCTTTCTTGATGAAAACTTCAAGCGGTGTTTTCGGGATTTTTGCTTTCCCATTAAGATGAGGATGGAGAGGCAGAGCACTAGCAGAGTCAGAAACACAGTCCAGGATCCTACTTACATGAGGGATGTGGATGGGATGAATAAGCCAGTATGACTAGTCGTGGAGATGTCTTCTTACAGTTCCGTGGGAAGAGACGAGTTCAATGATCCAGGTTTAACTCAGATTACTACTGCAGTCTGAAATGGAAAGACGATTTTATTAAATTTAGAAATATCCTTCTCTGAAGTCATCAGATGCAGGCTTCATTCATAATCCAGATTAGTGGAAATGGTGAGGCTGGAGGGATGGAGGACCGAAGATCTTACCAGCAAACATGAGGCAAGGCTGTTGCACAGTCTCTTGATGAACAAAGAACTAGGCCTTTTCCTTCTGGTTCCCTAGATTTAGACCTCAGCGTTTGTGACCTTCCTATGCAACTGACTTCAAAGCTGTGTTTTAAGAAAAAAAAAAAGAAAAAAGGAAAAGAAGACAAGCAAAGTTCAGCTTCAGGGCTTCATGGATATCCAGTCTACATGTTCAACACTAACAGCAACAACCTCAAAAAGAGTGAGAACCATTTCCAGGGCTCATGCCTATCTCACTCTGTAGATGGAGATGTATTTCATGTGGCTGTATGGTGAGAATTCCTGCCTAACTAGGACTTGGACACACTCTTGAGGCATCTGATGTTCAAATGTGATAGAATATTATCTTGACATTTCTAAACATGTTTAAACTTGCAAAAGGTGGATCCTAACATAGTCTAATATTTTGAAAGCTGCAACTTTTTTAGCATGTTCTTCAGCTAAGTCTTCTGATAAAGCATGTGCCAATATCAAGAAGCATAAAATGGTTTAATACCACTGGAAGTGTACATAATTTCATCTGTTGTTAATAGTCTATGTGCAAATAAGAAATGAGCTTCCTTTCTAGCCTGGAAATTTCCAAGGGTGTGCTAATGATATGCCCTGAGTTGTTAGGAATTGATCGAAT
Source organism: Cuniculus paca (assembly GCA_004365215.1). Taxonomy (NCBI): domain Eukaryota; kingdom Metazoa; phylum Chordata; class Mammalia; order Rodentia; family Cuniculidae; genus Cuniculus; species Cuniculus paca. The sequence goes on along the minus strand of RJWT010016655.1, from coordinate 10,732 downwards.
TGATGCTAAGATATTTTGCTGTAATGCCAACTATCTCTGGGACAATCAGTCACTATATGATTTCTTTCAGACTCCCAAACATAACTTAATCTTTCAGCAGTATGTATAACTCAGTGTTAACAACACCCAAACCTTCATCTCACTCTCAGATTGCAGCCTTAGCAAAAGTTAATTTATTCATGGTATCTCTTCATGAATATATGGCTATTACCAGATTCTCTCTGTTCATAGAGAAAAGGTGTTTTGATTACATACATCTCATGACACTATTTTGTGGCCTCATCAGGAAGTAGAATTGTTCCTAAATGTGTGCTGAATAAGAATATTATGTCAGCTGAGGTGCCTGGATGTAACTTGCATCATATTTGGTGAAGGATGTAACTGCTAAGGATAATGCCATGAATAGCACATTCAGGATAATTTTGCTACCACTACCATCTCATTTAGATTCCCTCTTCATTCCCCTAAAACTCAAAGTAATAGCTTTTTCCATAATTTTCCTGGGAAGAAGAAAGGGATAATGTAGAAATAATACCCATCTTTAAGCCTATATCTTATGAAAGCACCACCCTTTGGAGTTGGATAGGAGCATCTAATGTGTAGACCTACATAATTACAGACATCACTATAGCCATAAATTCTGTTCAGCATGTGCTTTCTCTGTAGTGTATATTACCTGTCATTCTGGAATTGAAACCTTACATTGAAGGTTTTACATGTAACTTCAGAATTTTACTATGATCACATTTGTCTCCAAGGATTTTATGGCACCTAACGCAGATGATGTAAGACAACATAGTAGGGATTTTTCTTAATGAAAAATATAGTACTCTTTTGAATTGTTCTTAAATTTCAGTGAAATTCCCAGATGTGCTTTGAATTCTTGTCACTGAGTGTAGATAGGAATGGTTTAAATATTGGTTGACATTAACGTGTAATCTTGCCTGTCATGAAAGACAGATATCTACATAGAAACTAGTTCCAGGGACAAAACCTATTGAAATAAGAAATTGAAGAACCCTTTAAGGAACAGCAAAACCAAAATGGAATAGAAATAGCATCATGGAATGAAATTATATGTAGTAGACCATTCACATCAGATTAGCAATCTGTATGCTGTTCCAACATTAAGTGCCGTTATTGGAATCTGAACCTTTGCCTGATTGTCCTGCATATAGAAAGATGCAGCCCAAGGAGAGAAATGGGTAGCTATTTTGCTCATGTGGTATGTTACAAGCTTCAGAATTACTGTTAATGCTGACTTCCCCCAAACTGAAGGAAGAGAGATAATATGAATGAGTGTCTTTTTAGGGCACTTTTTAAAAGAATAATAAACTCAGTCACTTACAGTAGGAAGAACGTCATTTATACAGATGTATTTCTTTGTCAAAAGTATGTTCAAGAGAGAGGGAGAGGGAGGGAGAGGGAAGAAAGTGAAAGAGAGACGGGAGGAGAGAGATAGTGAGAGAGTGACAGAGACAGAGAGACACAAAGACATAGAAAGACAGAGAGAGCCAATGCCTATAAGCATCTGTATATTTCTGTGAAGTGGTGATGTCATTGCCATTCCTCATCATTCCAAGCCCCACTGCCTCACAGATGTTGCCCATTTCCTGATGTTCCTGTTCTTCCATCTCAAAAGGAAGGCACTGCCTACTGTGTCTCTTGGAGACCAGAACTGTACACATCTCACCTATAGATTGACTCAGTATGAATTCTATTGCCTCACTCTGGTAACAAGTTTGGGAAGACAGGACCTCTTAAAGGTCAAAGAAAGTGTAGAAAAATGAACTGGTTATGCAGGAGACAGCGGTGAGAATGACACCCACAACTCCAGCTGGAAGGAAGAACGAGAAAACACTCTTAATGTCAGTTAGCTACTTATGAAGCTTACTTTATCTAAAGGAATTAAGGCAAACCTCCAGGCTTATTACTGAAAAGAAGCAAAGTTTGAAAACACTGGAAAGAAATAAAAAAATCTTCACATATATTTTAGGAAAATGATTTCTTCTTGTGATATATTACTGAGAAATAAACATTCTTTAACTAATGTCAGAATTTATAGGTGTTTCATCTAGTGGAAGGGCATAAGATGAATGAGTGAAATAAAAGAATATATTAGCTGGTGTTAGAATATTTTTAAGGAAAATACTGTGACAAGATTATATGTCCATTCAATGGGATTTATTTTCTAAGAAAGAATTCTTTGAGTGATTCAGCATGAATATGAAAATTCCATTTACACAGAGCCTAAATCTGCTCGCCCTAAGGTAAATTTCTCTGAAAAAACAAGTATTCTAGTATACTCATATTCTTTACTATAATGTACATTATTTATATCTTGTATTTTTAGAAGATAATAATTATACATTGTGTATATCATTGTGTGCCTTGCAATAAAACTAAAATTCTACCTGCTAACAGTTGCAAAAGTCAATTTTTTGGTTAATAATTTATTCTTCAATGACTTTAGTAATGTTATAGGTCACCAAGAACAATGCTATTTCTCAAAGCTATAAGTTACTATAACTTTCCAAACAGAGAAACAATTAATGGATGATCACTGAAATGGAACAAAGGATATAGTATTTTAAACTATAATCTTAAATTCTCAGACTTGTGAAGTCACCTAGGAAAATTCACCTGTTTTCACAGTAATATCCTCAAGATCCCACAATCAATGTTAAACTCTGCCCTCCAAATGAAAATCTATTCTTCCCTGTGAAAATCATTTGCATTCCAAAATCAAGCTGTCCTGCTATCTTGGTTATATTTTTATTGCTGGATTAAAATGCATGATACCCACAAGTTAAAGGCAGGAAGATTAATTTTAGCTCACTGTTTGTAGAGGTTTAAGTCCATAATCGGTTGGCTACAAGGCAGGCATGGCAGAGAAGTACAGCAGAGGAAAAAAAGTTCATAAAAAGGAAGGCAGGAAGCAGCAGCAGTGAGACTTCTTTTCCCTTTTTATTCTGTTCAGGCTACAAGCCGGTTGGTTGGTGCCACTCACACCCAAAGTATGTCTTCTGTCTTTAGTAAATTCAGTCAACCATACCCAGACCTATATTAATCCAGTCAGTAGACTGATCCTGTTATCACATCCATGACCCTATGTCACACACCCATGATCCAGTCACTCCTAAAAGCCATGCCTGGGAATACATGAGATTTTGAGGAACATTTTAGGTATAAGCCATAGCACCTGCCAATGAAAGTTTAAAGAAATAAAACTAAATTTACAAACACATTCATTCAATGTCCAAATATAACTACACCACTTACATGAACTATTTCCAAACTTATGGTATTTTTTCACATAAACAAAGAGTAAATTTAAAAATCAGTATTTTGACAAAAGAAGGAGGCACCTGGAACAGTGATAATCTATACCACTGTCCCCCTTCTGCTCTAGAAATGAGACTACAGACTCACACACTGCCAAGAAGAAAACCCAAACAGACAGTGTTTATATTCCCAAAAATTAATTCTAAAGAGAAACTACTATCCAAATTTACACATTTTATATTAATAAAAGTAAATAGACTATTCTTAAAATTGGTAAGCAAAAGTAACAGAGTAATACTTTTGAAGAGTTTTAGTAATGCAAATATTTTATAATATGTGTTGATATCTGTTGGGAATAAATGGGTATTTGTAATTGTTAGAAATAAAAGATCTAGGCAGACCACGTAGAGCCCAGGAAGGGAAAAGTCAGATAGCGACTCCAGAGAATTGGCCATGCTGGGACTGGGAGGAGCCAATCAGCGAGCCAACTAGTCAGCCTTTCTGGTAAGCCGTGCAGACCATGCAGAGCCCAGGAAGAGAAAAGTCAGTGCCTCCTGTGAGCCTACCAGCATGCAGACTGAGAATCCCCTCACCCCGTAAGCCACCAGCTGGGTTGGAGGTCAGCCTGAGTTGACAGCAACTGAGGTATAAAAAGCAACTGAAGACTTGTATTGTTTGGTTGAATTTGCAGGCCTGGGCTGGCAGTCTGAGCTTCTATAGGGAGGATAACAGTATGCAATATGGCAAATATGGGGGGATTTTCTTCTATCTTATTTTTGAAGTCTAATATTGTTCTCACTGTATTGTTTTGTTCTTATTAATTTTTTTGGCTTTACTCAATATTCTGTTTTGATTGATTTTATTCTGTTTTCTTTTGTCTTATTTTGCTGTCTGATGCAATGGACAACTACTGTGAAGATAACAAGACATATTATGGTAACCATTGTTGTTTTCCTATTATCCTGCTTTGATGTTCTGTACCAATTTCACTGCTGCGTTTTGATTGGATTTATTCTGTTTTGTTTTGTTGGGTTTTACTATCTTTAAAATAAAAAAAACTAAAAGAAGACAAGAAAAATTTGCTTTTTAATTTAATAAACAAAGTAGCAATTTTGTTTTGTTGGATTTTATTATCTTTAAAATAAAATAAATTTTAAAAAAAGAAATAAAAGTTCTAAAAATGGTATTGCTAACACTGAACAGTATACAATTGCTCACCTTTCTGACTCATGCTTTTCCTATGCCTTCTATAAAGATAGACTCTTAAATACAATGAGACTTTGTCATATGGTGGCCATCTGTTCCCAAGTTTATCCTACAGTGATCAAGTCTAAATCAGCTAACACTGCAGGGCATATACCCAGGTATATTGTCACTGTGAAGAAAACATCATGGTGAAGGGGCAATCAGGAGAATAGACACAAAATAATGTCTTCAATTCTCTTATAGAGGAGAGTGGCTGCTCAATCATAACTACACACAAAACTATGACCTATGCCAGTGGCAGCACACTCAAACTGGAGTGAAAATTGAGTGTTCTCTTTAAGATAAAATAAGAGCACCAATAAATGTGGGCTAGATTTGTCTTTGGTGATGACATTTTCCTTTCTTATAAACTACAAGGTATTTGTCCACAGCCTGTTTTCATTTTGGAGTTCTCTTCTGACAAGCACAGGATGACCCTTTCAGGGTGGTCTGGCAGCTGCACTTCCTTTAGTTTATGATACTCTTTCCCAAAACTTATTTTCAAATGTAAAAATAGATCACAGCTTTTATTTAAACCATAGTTTGAAATCATTGCTGTTATGATTTGGATTTTAAATGTCCCCCAAAAACTCATATGCTAAAGGTTTAGTTGCCAGCCCTGGCATTACTGGGAAGTGATGGGAGTTTAGAAGGTAGGGCTTAGTGGAGGAAGTTGGATCATTGGAGTGTGACCTTGAAGGGCCTCTTATGATCTCAGCTCCTTCCTCTCCCTGTTTGCTTTTTGGCCACTGAGAAGCGAGTGGCTTTGTTCTGACAATTGTTCCCTGCCATGGTGTTCAGCCTTGCTACAGGTATAAAGCAATGAGGCCAGGCAACTGTGGACTCAACCCCTCTGAAACAATAAGACAAATTAAACCTTTTCCTCTTTCTAAATTTTTTATCTTAAGTATTTTATCATAGATGAGACACTAACATAGTCGTTCTATACATAAGCATTTGATTCTAAGGACTGCTTTTTAAGAGCGGAAGGTTTTTCCATTTAGAACTGTACTCACACAAAACTGGATTTAATGAACATCTCAGATTATGTGATTCAAATATTAGCTCAAATGTAGTGAAGGATTTAAACAACATCCCCAATCTCCCCCTCAACACACACATGCACACGCACATGCACATGTACACACACACCACATACCATACATCTTGACATGGAATTAAGAAAATTTTGGCCAATATGATCTCTGCTACTAATTGTTTTCATCAAGTTTTCAAGTATAGTGTTTCTATGCTTTTATGACTTGTGATTCAGTTGCACGTTAAACTGAGTTTTCTCAGTCACATCTTTTTGAGCAGATTTTGCTAATATCATTATCATGAAACAGATCCTAATGATTGGCAGTCAATGGACAAAGTATCACCTGTCTTACCCACACTTGCTAGATTATAGCAACATAGAAAAGAACCAAGATTTAGTCACAAAGGACAGTACAATCAACTTTGACTGGCCTCCAGGGAGAAACCCATAGTACGCATAGTTTAATTGGCAAATAGTCTTTGGTCATTGATTCTTTTCATAGTTTCCTCTGCCACTGGAAAATCATGTAGCTCATAAAATAATAATAGTATGTTTTAAAATGTCTGACTCAGCTGGGACATACTGCGTATTCAAAAATGGCAACGTGTGTTTTCTTCTAATGACTTTCATGCAACATGACCGTGGTGCCCAATGAGTGTAGCCCCTTCCCTTGAACCTAGATACAGCAGATTATAGCCTTAATCCACAAAGTATGTGATTTTTAAGCCTAAAGCAAAAAGTAAAATGCACATCTTCCTTTCTCTTGGAAAACTTACTCTTGGAAGCAGTTGCATCTTGTAAGGAATCACAAAGAAGTCCTTACCAAGAAACCATATGTTACAACCTGCTTGGGCCCCAGACAACAGAGGGCATCAACTGCCAGGCAAAAGACTGTAGGCACCTCCCTATGATTTCAGCCCAACCCAATCACCCCCAGCTTTTGAGTTCTTCAGTTAAGAACCCAGAAATTATGAAATTGAGCAAGCCATCCTTGCGTTCTTCAAATTCCTTACCCAAAAAATCAGTGAGCAGAACAAAAAGGCTGTTTTATACCACTGTGTTCTGTGGTGGTTTGTTATGTAGCAAGAGTGACTAGAACATCCACAGAAAATAAAGACAGACAAATTTTACCACATTCCTCATTTTAAAATGTCCCTGCTCACCTCTATGTACTGCATGGACGAAAAACTACATGTTTTGTGATAAATAATTATTCTAAGAAATTTTAGCCTTTCTTCCGAACTTTATAAGCTCATCAATTCACATCCCTTTTAAGGAATAAAAAAGGAAAATTTTAAGGCTTCTTAAAAAACTCATCTGAAACTCATCTTTTCAGCTTTTGCTGAGCAATGAACAACATACACTTATGATAAAGATAACTAAAAAGACAGCTTAGAGGTGGCAGATAATGATGCAACAGATTTAACAACAATGAAAATAAGCAATGATTGTAGACACTCTAAAGACATAGAAAACACATTTCTCTCAGATATGAATAAATTTCTATCAATAAAAAGTTCAGAGTGAAAAGTAAATTTATCTCAGATTTCTAACTATATCAAATTTATATAAATATTATATTGACAGCACTGTGAAAAAGTAGGATGCTTATGGTTTGGGAAGCTAGAGAAATATATCCATTACTGGCTTTTTGACTTTGAAAGTGCTAATTAACTGTGTTCAGCCCTAGTTTCTTTGGGAACTAATAAAAGAAAGACAAAAATACTTGCTTTGATACTCTGTTATCAAATAGATTATGTGAAATACTGAGTTAGAAATAAAAATACAAATAAATATGAAATTTTTGGAACTATATTAAAATATATTTCTATATTAAAATATATAAACTATATTAAACTATATTAAACTATAACTATATTAAAATATAAATTCTAATAAGTTGAACAAAATATCAAGGGTCCCATAATTCCTTATTCTCAGAGTAATAACAATTTGTTCTAAGTTAATGGCAGATGGAAAACTTATGTCACATAACCAAATACAGAAGCAAATTCATTAATGTTTTCTAGAAGAGGAAGACCTGGTGTGTTAAAATCAGTTTTATAAAACTGAAGATGTTTGGAATGTAGTTTAGGCTTTCTTTAAAGAATGATAATCGATATTCTCTTAAAAATATAAGACGAAGCAGAATATAAGAAGGGGGGAAATTGTAGTTCCATTATGCCCCACAAAGACAGACTATACCTGACTTACATACATAGAATTATTTATTTTGTTATCTCACATACATATAAAACCATTATCTCCATATGCACACACACTCACACTCAAACTGTAGCCCTAGTGTAGGGGCGCAAACTACAAATCATTCCATGCCATCTGGCAGAGAACATAACACAGCATCTTCAACAGAGGTTGAGCTGGCATGAACACAAGCAGACTTGGGCTGCGGTGAGTGCAGAGGCAGTGGGGGTTGCAGCTCCTGGCCTCTGAACTTCTATGAGCAAAGGCAGTGGGAGATGCCACAGGCCACAGTCCTGGTGGAGGCACTGTAGCATAAGGCCTTTGAGAGACTTGAGCATTCAGAAGCAGACTCTTACAGCATTTAGTATAGTTAAGTGTGTATCAGAAACCCAAAGAAAAGTCAGGCAATGCAATGCATTATGTGGAAAATAAATTCTAAAAAATCAATAGTTTGGAACTGATGAAAATGACCTAAATCACTTAGATAACAATTTTAAAACATACACACATCCACATCCACAGAGGGAATATTTTTAGAAAATAACAAGAAATACAGTTTTTAATTTTTGCATTAGATATTTAGTTCACATACTAATTTATTTTACTTTATTTCTGTTAAACGTTTCTCAGTAACCCCCTCATATGTATATATGTACCTATATAAATACACATGCATATTTGTGTACATAAATACACATATACATATATCACACTCCCTTATAAAACAAGAACACTAATATTGCCATCTGATTGGCAGCATTATCCAGTTGACTGATAATTATTAATGTTAATTTTAATAATGAAGCATCTAATTTGGCATTTTATACTTCTCTATGCCAAGTAAATGCTTGATTTATGGAATCCCTTTTTAAAATCAGACTGAGATTACTATTGATGCTAAATGATTTTTATTGAGAAACTTAAATTCCTCTGTTGACATTGTTTAATCATTTCAATCTTAACCTTATTGGTCAAGCCAAGAGGAAATATTTTCTTTATCCTTATTATGCCTGTGGTACCTTTCTGTTTCATTCACACAATACCTGTGTTCAACTATCTTTTTTTCTAGAAACGTGTTTGGGAACATACTCCCATTCCATTCCTATTAGCCACTTCCATATAATTATAGACTCTCTGAGAATCTTACACAAAATTTTCATATCCTTAGGGCCCAGGACTTTGCCTTATTTGGAATAAGTACATAAATGTTCCAATTTTCTCTTCATGAGCTAAGGAACCCTTAACAATAAGAAGTGACTTTTCCTTCAAAGAATAATGAGCAGTGGCCCAGAAACCCAGACACTGGGCTCAGCTGTTAACTAGCTGAGGATCTTGGTTTTAATTTTCATCACTTTTAAGTTTCCTCTGTAAAACAGGAGGATACAAACAACAAGCATGCTTATTTCATTCTGGGGAATGCTAATTTTTACCTGTGTCTTTATTCCTCTCAGATTCACTGTGGTCACATTAAGAATGTGACTTGTCATGGGTTTTTCCCTGGAAGTATCAGGCAGACCTAGCAATATCAGGTAGTTTTGTCACTCCAAGGCTGAGTTGAAAATAGTGTTGTAAGAAATAATGTCATAACTCTGATCGGGAGACCTAGCTGTGATCATGTTGGGCACATTTGAGTGCTTTCTTAAAGTGAAAAGTAAAAAAATTCCTGAGAGTCTCATTTTCTATAAAACTTCATATTATGTTCTTTAAAGCTTTTGTATGCATTTTCTATACTCAGTTCGTGGCCAGAATTAATTTGAGAATTGATATGAAATATATACTAAGGTATACACAATGGGTTCAGTTGTGCTCCCTCAAATTCAAAGGTTGAATTTGTAACTTATAAATACCTGAGAATGTGCCTTTATTTGGAAATGAGTTAAAAACACAAGACAAAGATAAGTTAAATTGAATTTGCTAGAATGAGCCCTAATTCTATGTAACTAGGGTCTTTATAAACAAGGACATTTGGACACAGATACGTACATAGTGATGTGAAGATGGTTATCTGTAAGGTAAGAAGAGAGGCATTGGGAGAAAATTATCTTGCTGACATATTGATCTTAAACTTGTAGATTGGAGAACTGTGAGAAAATAAATTTTTGTTAATGCCGTCCAGTTTGTTGTAGCTTCCTTTCGTAGCCTGGACTAGTATGATATACGCTAAATCTCAAAATATTTAATAGGTAGACAACATTCTTTACTTAGAATTCAAACAAGATTATGGAAGCTAAATATGGAATATTTAGAAAATACCAAATTTCATCAATATTTGGAAAACACCAAATTTCTTTCCAACAAAATGTCTCAATTTAAAGAGTCATATTACAGCTGGGTGTGATGACCATTGCTTGGAATCCGAGAGCTCTTGGAGGCTGACACAAAAGAATATGAGGTTTAAGCTCAGCCACAGCAGTTTGGCAACTTAAGAATTCCCGTCTCAAAAAAATTAGAAAGGGAGGCTGAGAATATAGTTAAATACAAACACCCTTGAAGTCAATCTTCACTATCACACACACACACACACACACACACACACACACACACACACACACTGAGTCAGATTTCATTTTTCCTGAGTTCGTAAGTAGGTAGGTTGATATCACATAATTAATACCATTACAATTTCTGCCATGGACACTGAATGCCAAAAACTATGCCCTGAAAAAAAAAATTTCTTGATGCTTGTTAACAAGAAGTACAATGATACACATATTCGAAATCTCTAAGGTGCTAATTACACAGATCAGAGTCACATTCCTTTTGAGAATTTGTTGCTAATCCCAAGGGAGCTGGTTATTAATTCACTGCAAAGAATACCCTGGGCCAAATGGTGCTGATATGGTACACCTTGTATATATTGTTGCATTTTTATCATTATTAACCATTGCTATACATTGAAACAATTGCTATTTTTTTTATAGTAGAAACATAAAACATTGGTAGGGAAGTAGTTTTTTT
>RJWT010016654.1:0-13104 GCA_004365215.1 Cuniculus paca | reverse complement strand
TACCTTAGTGCCTGCTAACATGCCTTCCTTTTCCTTTGCCAGCACAGGGACTGTCTAGTTGATTCTCCTTTTTATCCCCACACCAAATTCCTGTTGGACTCTAGTACCTCTATCTGCCCATAAGATTTCTTTGTGAATAACCAAGTGCTTTTGTGCAGTCTACACTGCATAGTCATACCTGGCAGCCCTAACCTGGCACAAAACATTTTCTCATTAAACAGATGTCAAACTAAATTAATCCCTGATTTTGACATCAACATCTTAATGCCTTTGTTGCTGGTCTTCCTACCTGCACACAACCCTCAGAATAACTCATGAAATAATTCTCTGGTTCCTCAAGCTTAACTTTCCTCCACACTCTTTAAAGAATTATCAGACTTTCGGGGAGATGGTGGAACAGTAAGCAGCAGAATAAACAGTCTCTCAGAGAGACACAGTCCAGATGCTGGAATATAGCATCATGGGGAAGAAAGAAGGAAGGAAGTGGGTCCCCTGGACCCAGGAAGAATCTAAAATATGAATCAAAGCCCACAGAGAGAACAAAAGGAAAAACTTAAATGAAGAAGAAGGTGGTAGCTGGCAGCACCTTAGCCTGGAGCCAGACTCACTGTGTGAGAGGAGCTGTTGGAGCCAGGGGATGCACAGTCATGGTAAGGGTGGCTGCTGGCAACTCCAGAGGCCTCTGCAAGGAGACACAGTGGTGGAAGAGAGTGGCAGACACGGAAGACTGCACTGGCTGGCAGTGAGTGCAGAGGACTCAGTCCTCCCACAGGAGAGAATGATTGGCCAGGAGCCATTTTGGAGTCAAGCAGAATAAGCCTGAAACCAAAACTGCTGCCAGCTTCCTCCAGCAGCTCCTAGTTGGGTGCAGACCCGTGGAAATTGCTTGGACTGAGTCTCGCCCCCACTTGCATTCCAGAGGCCATTGCGTAGGTTCCTTGCCAGCTCAGATTCACAGGCCCTGGCCAGCTCTGCCCCCACACACACTCCAAGGGCCACTGTGGGCTGGTGCCCAGTTTGGTCCATAAGCATGGGCAGCCTGACCCCTGTGCACACTCCACCAGCTGTAGGGGAGCCAGCCCAGGCCAGGGAAAGTCAACAGACAGCCTTCAGATACCTGTAGCCAGCACTGGCTAGAAAAGCCAAACAGTCTCAATTCAGAGAAATTGTAGCCAGTGCGGCACGTGCCTGAAACCCCACTACCCACGTGTCCAGAAGAACCCAGGAATATGTCAAGATGAAGAAGGAAAAGGCAATCTCTGGCCTCCAACCCAAGCAGCGCAAGTTCAGGAGAGGTAAACACAGAAGAGATCAGGAGTTGCACACCCGCAATGTCTGAAGTGATGTCAACTGAAGTAAAGAAACAGCTTCATGAGGCTATAAAAAAGATTAGAACAGAAATACTATCTCATTGAAAAAGAAGAAATGAAAAACATAATAAAAGAATTGCTAAGCACCTCTAAAGAAGACATAGGTAAAAACAAAAAATTAGAGGAGCGTAGAAAAATGAGGGAAACCATGAATAAACAATATAAGAGAGGTTTAGAATGCATGAAACAGATTCAAAGAGATATCCAGGAAATTAAAAACTCCATTGAAAGCTGGCAAAATCACTTGAAAGAAACTGAAGATAGACTTTCAAACCTTGAGGACAGGTTTGCAGCTTATGATTGCAAAAGGAAAAATAACAAGAAACCAGGAAGTAACAATTCAATGGCTGCAAGACAATGCAAAGAAACATAACTTAAGAATAAAAGATGTGAGTGAAAAAGCAGGGGTCAAGACAAATGACATTAGGAGTCTATTTACAGAAATAATTTCTGAAAACTTCCCAAGAATAGGAATAGGAAGTGACATTCAAATAAGTGAGAAGGGCTGGGGATTTAGCACAATGGCCTAAGTGTCTGCCTGGCAAGCACAAGGTTGTAAGTTCAATCCCTGGTGCCACCAAAAAAAGAAAAAGAAAACAAAATCAAATAAATGAGGCATATAGAATTTCAGCTAGCCATAACCAAAACATCTACACCCAGACATATAATAATCAAGATCCCAGAAATTCAACTCAAGAACAGAATATTAAAAGCTGTTTGAGAAAAGAAACAGATCACCTATAAAGGAAAACCCATCAGAATCACAGCAGACTTCTCAACACAAACCATCAAATCAAGAATAGGCTGGAGTGAAGTATTGCAAGTCCTGAAAGAAAACAACTTCCAACCCAGACTGATGTACCCTGCAAAACTTTCTTTCAAAATTAATGGAGAAACAAGATACTTCCATGACAAAGAACAACTCAAGGAATTCATGACCACCAAACCAACCCTACAAAGAATACTGAAGGACATTCTAGAGAGAGATTAAAAAGTACCATGATCTCAGGAACAGCAGCAGAGGGGTACCATCAAGTGGGAGCAGCCAATTGAATGGAGGGGAAAAACAGGGAGCCAATGGTAGAAAAATAGCATGGCAGAGACAATACAGTGCAAGAGGGCCATAACCATTAATGTAGGTGGCCTCAATGCACAAATAGAAAGAAACACAGGCAGAGTGGATAAGGAGACAGGATGCATCAATGTGCTTTATACAAGAAACACATTTAACTAGAAAGAAAATTCATAGACTGAAAGTCAAAGGAGAGAGAACAATGCCCTATATGACAGGGAGCCAGAAAAAAAGTAGGGGTAGCTTGCCCATCAACTGCAGAATGGATAAGACATGGCATTTTATGTGGTGGAAACCTACTCAGTTATGAAGGAAAATAACCTCAAGGCTCTTATAGATGGATGGAGGCAACTTGAGACCATGCTCATGGACAAAATGGTTCAGTCACATGGGTGAATTTTGTGTTGTCTCCCTAGTATAACAAACTAAAGGAGTTAGTGGGATCCAAAATGCACAATACATATTATGAAAGTGAAAGGGGAGCAATTATCTAAAAAGGGAAGGCAGTGGCCATTGTTAATTTATTATCATGATTTGAAACTCATATTGTCTTCATTATTCTGTTTAGTTTGGTTGTATTCTGTTTTGTTGGATTTTATTATACTTGATGGCATGGACAGCTATTTCAAAGATAACAAAATATATAATTGCAGCCATCAAGGATGTCCAATTATCTTGTTTAGAAACCCTGTACTGCTTTCATTGTTTTGTTTTGATTGATTTTGCTCTATTCTGTGTTGTTTGATTGTATTATGTCTGAAGGTGTAGGCAAGTATTCTGAACATAACAAGAAGCATTATGGTAGCCACTGTTGTTTTACTATTATCTTGAAGTTCTGTATTTCTTTCATTATTTTTTTGTTTGTTTGTTTATTTTTCACTGGTTTTATTCTATTATATTTTGTTTGACTTTATTTATGCCTGGTGGTATGGGCAGTTATTATTTTGAAGATAAGACACATTTTGGTAGCCATTATTGATTCCCATTTACCTTGTTTTGAAGTCATGTACCATGTTCACTGTTTTGTTGTGATTGACTCTATTCTGTTTTATTTTGTTTGGTTATATTCTCTTGTAATAAAATAAATGTAAAATTAAAAAGAATTATCAAACTACCACCTTTGTCATAATTAAGGTTTCTCAAATTGTCAGGTATGAGTCTTCAGTGTTTCCTCCCACGGCCCACAGGAAAGCAGTCCTGCACAGCAGCAAGAGCCCGGAGGAGAGGCGGCCTCCCAACATATCCTCAGGGAGGCAGCTCGGCAGCAGCCCCGGCCAGGCCCTCTCTGAAGCACTTGGGATCTGCAGAGTGTGCAGATGAAGTATTTTTAGAACTAGGTGGTTCTCTTTCTTTCCCTGTTTAAAGAACAGGAAAGGAAAAAATTTAAGCGTTATAGGAAGAGAATTTAGACATAAACCTGTCTCCTCTTCAAGCATTCTTTCCGAGGCTCTATGTATTGCTTTCTGAAATATTTATATGAGCAAATACCTTGACTTATCATAAAGAAAGTCTGGGATAACATAGTCAAACAAACTCATCTCTAAAAGAAGATAAAAACTCCCCATAGCTGATGAGGATGCCAACTGTCATTTAACATCGAGGTCTGTTAACGGCAGTAAGCAAATATTAGTGAAAGCAGTTTTTTTTTCCTTTGACTTCAAGAACTGGGCAAATACATGATCATGGAAATAATTCTCTAAAGAGCAGATTTACAGATTCGTGTTGGAAAAGACTAAAAGTAACTCTTTCACACAGTGCCCAAAGCAAGAATAGAGCTCTGATGCCCTCCCGGAAATTTACTTTTCTTTTTCTGCCCTTAGCAGCTTTATAACCTCACTTTTAACAGCACTAGACATGATTTACTGGATGTTATTATTTGTGTTAGTATATATTTTTCTTTTTATGATTTTAGGTTTTATCTTTTTTATTTTTACTTTTTAAGTGACAAATCATAATTATGTTTCTATTTCTTTTCTCACTAGAGTGTGAGGTCTGTGGGAAAAACAACTTCCACCTGTCTAGCTAGCACCTAACACATCGCAGAAAATCAATAAGTATTTCTCAAATAAATACTTTTCAGAGACTCTTAACCATGAATAGTAAGAGACAAATTAATATAGAAAGAATTTTCCAGTCTCTTATTCTGTGTTTGATACATTTTGAGGACTTTGCAGGGATTCTTTCGTTTGAGGCTGACAAAATTCTGCAAGACAGGTATGGTTATTATGACAGTTTTACCAGCTGAGAAAATGAAGGAAGAGAGAAACACAGGCATGCCACAGGCAAAACCAGCATGCAAACGTGGGCAATCCAGCTCCTGCATCTGATAAACCATCACCTGCCACTGCCTTGGCAGTCAGAGGTACAACCAGGAAAAATAATCAGTGTGACCAAAAAAATGGAGTCCATCTCACAATACTTTATTTATTTATTTATTTGGTAGTCCTGGGAATTGAATGCAGGGCTTTTTCACTGAGCTCATCCTGACATCTTTCTTGTATATTTCTTTTGTGACCAGTTCTAAGTTGCAAAGTTGCCCAGGCTGGGCTCAAACTTGCGATCCTCCTGCCTCAGCCTTCCAGCATGTTGGGATTACAGGTATGTGTCCCCATGCCCGGCTCTAATTATTCTTTAAGTGACTGAGCATGTGAACACAGCTAGTACTCACGGCACGAGGTTGCAATATGCATGCTCCAGTCATCATGGTTTAGTTAAATAATGCCAGTTACCCCGAAGACTTTGTTTTAATTTCAGTTTCCATGGTATTGCAAGTATGAAAAATTGCGTGAAGTACAAATTTTGTTGCGTGCTCTTCGTTCCATAAACCATCACCTAAACAGCAGATGTACTGTACATCATGATCAGTCACCAGCCTAATCATTTCCTTCAGAGTGCACTGCTGCCTGGTCCCTGCGCCTGTGTGCTTCAAGTCCCACACAGACACGGAAGTTTGTAATTGTGTGGCCTCCAGTCTCCCAGCAATAAAGCCACATGACATTTTACAAAAATAAGTAATCAAAGTGGAAACTGGCCAATGACATCGTTCAACAAAGAAATGAAAATGGATAGCATAGCATTGGATATGAATTTCCACCAGACGCAAATGGAGTTGCAGAAGTGATGTGGGCGGTGCTGTCAGGCGAAGGCTCCAGGTGCAGCCGGAGCAGCTCAGAAGGTCAACATTACCTACATAAATGAGGGGAGAGGCTGTGAAGAAAAGGATGAGGAAGAGAACACTTCACATTCAGGGAATTCTCAGACATGTTGCATCATGTTGAAAGCACAAAGAATATAATGTTGAACATCAATTCAAGTGTAGAAAGGAGCGTGACATTGGACAAGAATGTTGTTTGTTCCATGTCTTAAGTTTTGTGGCAAGAAAGCAAGCACTATATGTACTAGTCTTCATTTTTCTTTACAATGAAACAAAATATTTTTATTCTCAATACTATTTCTAATTTTCTAAGTTACATTCCACTAAACACATGGTAGTTTTACTATTTTCATCATTTTCAAATATGTTTACAACTGACAGAGTATTTCATAGTCTGACAAAAATTTTAAAAGTCATAGAATAATCATAACTTCTTCAACTGATTGTTAAAATCACTTTGCGAGTTTCAGTTTACAGATGTGAGGACAATTCATCTTCAAAAGAATTTTAAAAGCTAATGCGGGAAGAATGAATGTGCTGTGAAGTGTGTCTGCTTTTTTGCAATGCTCAACACTAAAGGACATGTTTTAAGGGTCATTAACTAGTCACAGATCTCACAAGCTGAGGCCAACACAGACAAGAAGGTGCAAGGAGAAAAGGGTTGGTTGTGGGAAATCATGATCCTCAGCTAAGTACTGATTGTACAATCTTGAGAACTCATCCAATAGTTTTGCCTGATCTATAAAATGGAGATGGTAACAGCTACTTTGCTGGGTAGCTGTATTTATGAGAAAGTGTATACATGTATGTGCCTATGTGCATGACAAGTATTGTGCATACTACCCAGAGGACAGCAGAGACCTATCAAAGTTTCTTTATATATTATACCACTAGAATGAGAGCAAGGGCGAATCAAAACAGAACTTGTAAAAGTCAAAATCCAATGGTGGTGGTAGAACCCTTTGCCCACCCAGTAAAGGGTACAATGCTAGCATGTATTAAAGGCATAATGGATGGCAGGGACTTGTGAATGTCAGTGCTTCTAAAGGTGGCCTGCTGATTATACTACATGTAAACTTCTTCATGCAGGATATCGAGGTCCTGGGTAATTATCGCATGACCAATAGCTTGGCTTATTTCTTCAGAATCTTGTATTCTGAAATAACAATTTGAGATATTCCAGAAAGAATTTTCAAACTCAACAGTTTCCTTTTACATCTAATTGTTTTCCTAATTCCACATTCATAGAAAACACACTTTAGCTTCTCTATTTTCCCTTTTGTTTGAGTACAGTACAAAGAGAATCAAATTTTAATAACTACTATTATTATGTGTTTACATATAATGAGGCTATTTCCATGTTTGCACAGATGGTGTGGAATAACTAAACATTATTACAACCAGTTCTCATAAATGTGGAGCTTCTCCACCAGTTTCTCTGATTTCTATCAATAAAATATTGGTATTTTGATATTCTTTTTTTGTAATAAACTTTATGCTACATTGGAAATTTGCTAGACTTGTAAATTCTTTATGTTTTTTTCAGAGGGAACTGGGAAGAAAGTTTTTATGGTGAGAATGCTCTCTCTTAGAGTTGGAATAAATAAATCTGGGTAAATGAATAGTTAGCTGGAGTCTAGAAATACAGTTGAGTGAATGGCAAGGCATCATGGGAAGAATCTTGCTCCCTACTTGTCACTTCAGCTCAGGCCTTACCATCCTGCCACACGTATTTGCTCTAATGACCTTGAGCTAACAGTCTTTTCCTGATCTATTGTGTTCTTATTTGTCTCTATAACTTAAAACAAAGTGACTCCCAGGAAAAAATGTGGCAGCTCAACTAATGTAGGACTGCACTGGGTGGAGAGTCTGTGTGGAGGGAGCTCAAAGAACCAGAAGAACACATTCTGGTACCTTGTGCTCCTACCTAAATCTGTTACTATGCTTCTGTTCTCCTCTGCCAATCACCTCTCAGAGGCCACAAGAACTTCAGGCACCTGCTACTCCTAAAGTTTGTCCTTGTTCTGTCTTTACCTCCATGTGGCTCTATTTGCTGGTATGTTTTATTCCTAATCTTCTCTCCTTTTTTAAATTTTATTTTGAAGACAATAAAGCCAAACAAAATAAGAAATAAAACAGAGGAGAGTCAATCAAAACAAAACAATGACATGGTACATGACTTCAAAATAAGATAAAAGGAAATCAATAATGGCTACCATAACGCCTCTTGTTATCTTCAGAATAACTGCCCATACCATCAAGCATAATAAAATCAAAGAAAACAGAACAGAATAAAACCAATGAAAGCACTACAGGACTTCAAAACAAGATAATAGTAAAACAACAGTGGCTACCATAATGCCTTGTGTTATCTTCATTTCCCCAGAAAAAAAAATTTTGCCTTACTTGACTACTATGGATTGAATGTTTGTGGACCCCCTACATCCACATTCCTATGCTGAACCCTAACTGCTGGTCCATGTGGTGGCATTTGGAAGGAGGGCCCTTGGGAAATGATTAGGTCTTGACAATGAAGCTCTCAGCAACAGGGTTAATGTCCTTATGAGAAGAGACAGGTGAAAGATGACCTCTCTGGGCAGTATGAAGACACATTGAGAAGGTGACCATCTGCAAACCAAAAAGTGTCCTTCACAAGACACAGAACCTTCTGTGCCTTGGTCTTGGATTCACCTTAAGATATAATGTTTATTTTTTAAGCAACTCAGTTTAAGGCATTTTGTAATGTCAGCTTAAATTAAAGGACACTGCCCTTCCCTTGTAGAATGAAGCATTTTCACTAGTTGTTCAAAAACCCATTAAACATATTTTGGTTTATAATGCAATATGGCTAAAAAGATGCATTATTTTGTGGTCGATATCAGAGTTCCTTTTAGGAAAAGAATTGTTTTTAATTAAGAAAATACACTGAAAATCTGAAACTAACAGTAATTAAAGCCTCGGGGAGAGACAGATTAGAAACAGCACAGAGACGTGTTAAAGAACTATGTTCCTTAAAATCAGTATGGACCTTGGCAGAAAATAGAAAAGATTGGTTTGGAGGTGTGCTGCTGAAGATATAGAGATCACAATGGAAATCACTGAAAGGTAAAAGTTGTCGTCCTCAGCCAAGAGACACGTACAAAAAAGAGAAATCTAATATTCTGTCTAAAGTCATCTCTCATGCGTTCATGAGACACCAACCTCACTTGCCCTTACTCCAGCTGGTCCCCAGTGAAATTCTGTACCTCATGTTGGCATCACAGGAATGGAATTTTGGGGGTATACAAGAGAAAGTCTCATGCTTACACTAACGCCAAGATTGAAAAAAAGGACATAAATAAAAAGAAACACACAGTGGAGAAAACAGAATTCTTAGGAAACTGGGTCACCAGAGTTGATAAAGAAATTTATCAAAAGAAATAGACAAGAAACACCATCTTTCTTCATCCCAGATCCCTGCATCTGCTCCTGCTGTGAACGATTTGCTAGTAATTTCCCCACCTGTAAAATTAGAGGCTAGCTCCATGTTCCCTCAGGGCTCCTTCTACGTTAATATTCTATGAATCCAAGCTTTTCGCTGAGCTGAGGGAAAATGATACAAGTTATGTCTTATTGTAGAAAAATATTTGATGAAGTGAATTAACTTGATTACTCACAGGAGATGACACCAATAATGGCAGTCATTTAATACCTAGGTCAGAACAAAAAACTAGTAAATTAACAGAAGTATTCTCCTGGCACCAATCAATGGCTTGTTCAGATTCCTCTGACAGTTTTGCAGCATCTGTTCTGAAAATGATGATGTCTTGAGATTACTACTGAGTGTATACACAATGTGTTGGACACTTGGGTAATTGTTTAGAAAAAAGCACGCAGTTCTAGGATCTTTAAATCTAAACATGCTGGTCTAAGCAAAGAATATCAACTTTCCACACTCTCTCCAAATTTGGCAGTGTAGTCAGTCAACACAGGCAGTAGGTAACAATCGATGATGAGGGACCAGTCCAACCAAATTGATCAAATTGCAACTGGTTAATTGAGGAAAATGTTTCTGCCACAGGCAGATGCCTGAATGTGTTCATGTGACTCAGGTCACAGAGAGCTACTACTGCAAGGACAGGAGTCGGTGGACTGGCTAGATCCACCCATTTAAATGAAGTTGGGTTATTTGGTATGCAATAGATCTAATGACGCAAGAGGAGACAAGACATGGTTGAAATTTCTAAATGGAGTAGACATTGATATGATTAAGTCAATTTCCTTTTAGTCATTTTTAACTGAGTATATACAGAACCACTGGATTCCTATACACAGGATTCTAGCCTAGGTTCAAATTCTGGCTCCAATACATATATTGTGTGCTCTTAGTTACTGTTTGAGTCAGTTAATTTACATGCCATACATACATTAAACAATTTTTATATATTTAGCATGTATATAATATATATTACTCTTAGGGTTCTTGTGGGGATTAATGAATTAATACAGAGAGTTGGACTAAGCTATGCCTGCCTGTCATACAGAAAACACTCACAAATACCAGTTATTGTTTTGGTTAGAAGATTTTTCTTACAAAGAAGGATTTAGAGACAGTATAGAAATAAGCAAGTATTTTTTTTCTCATTATATTGGAAGAAAAATAAGGTACTAGAGAAAATAGGATTCAATGGTAGGGTGAATATGGGTAGCTGGGAAAACAGAAAGGAGGTTCTATACATATATTGCCTACTGCATTCCAGACACTGGGGAAAGCACATTACTTGGGGCAAGTTATGCAAGTTCTCTGGCACTCTGAGAGGTAAATATCCTTCTTAGTGAAAGGGTGCAGGTATGCTGCCTCTCAGCTAAGATCACACAGCTAGTAAATGGGTGAGATGCGATCAGATTCAGTCCTGTGAATCCAATCCTATGATATGTGCACTACTGAGTTCATCTGTCTCATGACCACCATGAAGCTTATAGCTGCTAAGGACAGCAGTCTGAAGCAAAAATTCATAAAATTTCCATGCTTGGGACCTATTTACATTCACAAAGAAATATTGAGAACACTAAAGGGCTCTGGTTAATGTGAATAACTCATATTGGAGATTCGAATGGAAATTTTAAAAGTTTTATGTATTAATTTATTTTAAATGACCATTATAAGTGCATGACACATTAACACAAATAATATATATTTATAGAAAATAATTACATTTAACAAAACAGAAAGCATTAATGAGAAGAGTAACATAGTTTTATGAGTTTTACAAATGTCTTTACTGTATGACATCTTAGAAAACAATTGGTTCCAATTAAATCTGTTTGGATATGTTGTTTTGGTTGAAATATATAAAGAACTATCCAGGGCCTGTGGATATAGCTCAGTGGCACAGCACCTGCCCGGAAAGTATGAAGTCCTAAGTTTGATTCCTAGTACCACAGGAAAAAAAACAAACCATTCATTCTCACGGATATATATATATATATTCTCACAGAGTTAAAAACACAGAAGTATTTTAGAATGCTTTACAGATAATTTTGGACATTATTCCTTGATACTACATCAAAACTCAATGAATGATAGTTTCTTAAAGATGAATTACTAAGAAGAATCTGTAACTATGTCAATAAACTTTATTTTACATTAAAAATTTTCATTTCTTTATATTATGCGTTGGTCATGAGGAAATATTGTTTTATTAAGTTATGTAGTTTCCTAATGTTAACATATTTCATTAGCTGAATACCAAAATATAACACTTTTTACTACTGATTTCATCAAAAATTTTTTTAAAATTAGGAAGTTGTTAAACTCACGGGGATATGTATGAGTTTACCACACTCTAATTTTCACATGAAAACTTGAACTTTATTATTTGAAAACAAGAATTAGCCATTCATTATGTTCCTTGAAATAACAAGAAATACACTCTGGTGATTTGCAGAAAATGTTTGACAAATGTTTAAGGCTGAATCTCTTCATTCTTTCAAAAAGAAAGCAGCTAGGTGAGCTTGTAACTCAGACAATTGCACAAATATTTTCTATAGATAAATATGTGTTTCAGAATACAGATGTGCTTTATGTACACTTTGCGTTTTTGTTACATAGAATATCAGATCCCAAACTTTCTGTCACCAGGGACCAGGTTAGTGGAAGATAACTTTTCCACAGTTCGTGCAGAGGCACAGATAGAAATGCTGAATAAAATAGTGGGTGGGCCATGTACAGACTAAAATAAATGTCAGACTCTGACTCCAAGCCTGCCAGCAGATGCAGCTGTACAATTAAAGTACATCAACTCACTTCCCACTACAAAGATCCCACCAGATACAGCTTAACTGTTACTTCCCACTCACTGGTAAACTTTTGATATGAGTCTGTAAGCAACTGTTTATTATGTTTGCTGCACAGTCAAATCTCTCTGCTAATGTTAATTCATATTTGCAGCTACTCCCCAGTGTTAGCATCACTGTCGCAGCTCCACTTCATATCATCAGGCATTAGATTCTCATAAGGAGCATGCAACCTAGATCCCTCACATGTGTAGGTCTCAGCAGGATTCTGGTTCCTATGAGAATCTAATGCAGCCAGTGATCCAACAGGAGATGGTGCTGAGGCAATACTGTGAGGAATCAGCAATAAACACAAATGTAACTTCATTTGCTAATCTACTGCTAATCTCTTGCTGGGTTGTCCATGGCCTGGGGTTTGGAAGTCCCTTCCAAAGATCATTAAACAATGTATACTTCACAGTTGAAAATTTTTAATTAATAACAATAAATTTTACTGCTTTATTAGGAACATTCTTCAGTGAAATTGGAATTTCCCTTTTTCCTACGAATAAGTGGAGATAAAGAATGTGACAATTTTGTACATTTTGTGGCCACTGTCTTGATTTGTACTGAGGCACCAACAATTAGACTCACCATTACATTTTCACCAGCAAGGCAACTGACAACCCGTGAGAAAAACAAGTAGCATCTTGTAGAGTTGTAAAAAGGGTTTTGACCTTCTGGGACGCCCTGAAAGATTCTTGAGGACCTTCAGAGATGTAAAGATCACACCTTGAGAACCAGAAAGAAATAATTAAAGTTTGTGGTTGATGCACAGATAAACTTGGTAAGCAAAAGCCCTGAATGCAAGTAATATGATTAAATATAAAACCTATATGTTTAGGTATTTAATTAACCTACAGAAGGGAGAATAATGGGCAAAGTAGGTAGAAATAAACAGCTGCACAGGCCCCATTCTCTGCTGGTCAAGGAGTTTCTTAAGGTTTGAATAAACTCATATAATTTTTAATTAAGATCTAGTACAAACTTATTGAAGAAAGGAATACGTGCCTTCAGGGAAAGACCCAGCACTCTCTGATATCAATCCTATTAAAGGTTTTGAACTTCTTAGTGAAGATAAATTTTATATTATTATTTAGTATGAAGAAAAGTCTAGAAAAGTGAGAAAAAAAAGAAAAAGTGAGAGAAAGAAGTGGAAATGCAGGGGAGATAATAAAGGAAATGAGATGCTG
>RJWT010016653.1:0-19752 GCA_004365215.1 Cuniculus paca | reverse complement strand
TAATGAAAAAGGGCTCACTTCTCCAAGACGTCATGATTCTAAATGTGTATTGCAGCTAACAACAGAGCTTCAAAATAAGGAAGCAAAAACCAGTAGAACCAGAAGAGTTTTCTCTACAATTTATAGTTATGGACCTCAAACTCCTCTTTTAGTAATTGATGGAACATGTAGTCAGAAAATTAGTAAAGATGGAAAACCTGTACAATGTAATCAACCCACAAAAGGTAATTGATATTTATAAACTGCTCTGCCCCAAAACAATAGATACAGGGTGTGTGTATGTGTGTGTTGCTATGGATCAAACACAGGGCCTCACACATGCTCGGCAAGTGTTCTACCATTGAACTACGTCTCCAGTCATCACATTCTCTATAAATACACCAAAGACATTCATCAAGATAGGTCATAAAAAATAAAATAAAATAAAACCCAAGCATAGAAACGCACACCTGTAATCCCAGCACCTGGCAGGCAGAGGCAGGAGGATTGCCATGAATTCGAGGCCAGCCTGGGCTACATAGTGAGTTAAAGGCCAGCCTGAACCACATCGCGAGACCCTGTCTCAAAAAAAAAAAAGTTCAAAACAGAAAAGATAGGTCATATTCTGGGTTATAAAACAAACGCTAACAAATTTTAATGAATTAAAGCTATATAAAGTATTTTCTCTAACTATACTATAATTGACAAACTAACACCAGAAAGATATTTGGGGAATTCCCCAATGTATGAAAAATAATGCACTTCTAAATAACTCATGTGTCAAAGAAAAAACTCTCAAAAGAAATTAGAACGTATTTTGAGCTAAATGAAAATGAAAACACAAAGCCAACTCCCGTAGGGCACAGCTGAAGGAGCACTCACCGGGGATCCATAGCCCTTCTTTAGCCAGAGCCCATATTTCAAAAACAGAAAAGGGACCAAGAGCTGGTGGGAGGGGAACTGAAAGAAGCAGAAGGAGACCAAAAAAAAAAAAAAAAAAAGGAATTAAGCAGTGCTATGTACTTGTACCAGCTCCCACAAGGAATGTAACCCTTATGTACTTCAAATATGTACTAATACAAAAATAAAAACTGAAGACATCACATAGCAACCTATAAATACGTACAACTTATCTGTATCAGTTAAAAGTAAATTTTTTAAAAATCAGTAAATACAGTCAACAATAAATCGGAAGGATAATATATAAATTGGAATTTTACCACTCCCATTCATTATCGTACTGAAGGAAAATATTTACAAGTCACATATCTGACAGAAATCATATTCAAAACTTTCAGAATGTAGAAGGAAAAAAAAGAACAAGCTATGGTCTGAATGTTTGGATTCCTCCAAAAAGTGCACATGTTGAAGTCCTAAACACTGAAGTTGTTGTATTAAGATATAGGGCCTAAGTCAGGCACAGTGGCACACACCTGTAATCCCAGACACACAAAAAGGCTGAGGTAGGAGACGTTCAAATTCAAGGCCACCCTGAACATCAAAGCTAGATCCTGTCTCAAAATGAAAAAGAATTGGGGCCTTTGAGGAAGTGATAAGTCATAAGGGAGAGCACTCAGGAATCAGTGCCCTTACCTTACTTCTTCTACCACATAAGGACACAGCCATAAGGTTCTCTCTACAAACCAGAAAGCAGCCCTTATGAGACACCTAACCTACCATTGCATAGAAGCTTTCCAGTCTATGATTTTTTTTTTTTTTTGGTACCAGGGATCCAACTCACCACCTTGTGCTTGCTTGTCAAGCAGGCGCTTGTGCCACTGAGCTAAATCCCAGGACCCAGTCTATGATATTTTGCTATAGCAACCTGAAAGGACTAAGACCCAATCAAATAAAATAAATGGCAAAATACTGGAGCAAATACTCCACCCAAGAAGACACATGGACTGAATTTAAAAATCACATGTAAAGATCTCAACATTATTGATCATTAAGTACTTACAAGTCCAAGCCACAATGACATACTACTGTACCCCTATTGGAATGACTGCAAGATAAGAAAAACTAACAATATCAAGAGTTGGTGAATAAGGAGCCACTATAAAATCCTCCTATGTTGCTGATGGGAATGTGAAATGGCACTGGAACTTGGATAACAGTTTGACAGTTTCCTGCAAAGTTACTCGCAATCAAATACTTCCAGATGATGTAGAAACCCCACTTATAAGTACTTGCCCAAATGAAATGCAAACTTAAATTCAAAACCTATACACAAATTTTTACAGCAAATTCCAAGTTTACAGAAGCTTCTGTCTTCTTTGCCAAAAACTAGAAAAAACCCAAATGTCTGTCATGTAAGGAATAGATAAGCAACAAGGTCATATAGGGTCAACCCCATACTACGTCTGCTCAGACAACAAACTGGATACCAGACTAGATTTTTAAAGGAGGTCTTACTGTTCAGACATCTGGACTATGATTCCCACATCTGGGCAGGAATACGTCCTCAGAATTCTAACCAGGGTAGAAAAGAGTCAAAGGAAAATTTAACTGGTTGAAAAGAAGTCTTTCCAGATGGCCATCTCTCTGAAACTTAATCTAATGCAGTTTCAGAAACTATAACAAGAAAAAATAAACTACAACAAGGATACATGGGTGATGGTTTCAAGGAAATAGATTCTGGTCTGCAATAGCATTTGTAGTGTTTTCTCACAGCATTCAATATGAAACGAACAGATAACATGACCATAGCCCCATCTCTCAAGGCACTCAAAAAGACACTGAAAGACCACAAATCAGGAACACTGAAGAGAATTGGATATCTATGTTTTTGAGAAGACAGAGCCAGGTAACCTGAAATTTTTCTTCCAACTCTGATTTCACTCTTTTTGTGTAAGTCCCTACACTAGGTTTGAATGGTATTAATTTTGGAGTGAAGCACATTACTAATTTTTAGAATTCACTCCACATAATTTCTCTTAATAATATTAATTTAATATTTTTCTTCCAAAAACAAACTGTATCTAAACAACTTCAAGCAAGAGCCATGTTTTCACTTGTAATTCATTTCCAAGATAAGTAAATTTATATCTTCTCTCTTATGGTTAATACATTGTGTCAACTTGAGAAGTTTAGAAGTTTAACAGAGAGACTCAGCAGAGAGCCAGGGTTCTTACTTTGTAAATATCCTCATCCTGTGCAAAGGAGGGCAAGGACATTTTGTGAGTGTTACACCCACCCTGAAGGGGGGGTGGCCTGTGTACAATTTGAGAGTAGAGAAGAGGCTTGTGTTCTCTCTTTTGCTCTGGTTGCTGCCTTGAAGTGTTGCCCCAGTGCCATGACACTCTGCTTTGGAGCCAACTGATTATGGACTGAAATCTCCAGGACTGTAAGCTAAATAAACCTTTCCTTGCTTCACTTTGGT
Organism: Cuniculus paca; assembly: GCA_004365215.1. Lineage (NCBI taxonomy): Eukaryota > Metazoa > Chordata > Mammalia > Rodentia > Cuniculidae > Cuniculus > Cuniculus paca. The sequence goes on along the minus strand of RJWT010016653.1, from coordinate 16,391 downwards.
GTCAGGTGTTTGTCTCAGCAATGAAGAAAAAGTAACCAAGACATTCTCTTAATAATCTCCCCCAGTACATTCTAACCATGATGTTCTAAACTTTTTTCTTGGGGTGACCTGAAATATTCCTGGTGTTTGTTTTGTATGTGCCCAGTCCTTTGAATTCAGAAGACTAGAACAGATTGAGAGGATAATTCAGATAATTCTGATAACTAAAGCAGGACCTCACAAACACTACCCAGTTCTTCTCCATCCCAAAGTCTATCAATATAAAATGAAGGAGTTTATCATTCATTAAAGGTCAGGAATCAAGTCAAACAAGGCAACCTCAGATCTCAGTGTGACAGTTAAGCTTGATGTGTAAACTTAACTGGCTTCAGAGTCGCCCTGGGGATTAGTGGTACACACTTCTGGATGTGTCTGGGTGGATCATGGAGGCATGACCTTGGGTATTATGCCTGGTCCCTTGCCTTTATTTCTCGGGCACTGTTCCTCTCCTCCACTTCCCAGCCAACACGAACAAAGTAGCTTTGCTCTACCACAGCTCCCATCCATGACGTTTCTGCCTTAGAGCCAGGTGACCATGAACTGAATCCCCTTAGAACATGAGCCAAATTAAACATCTCCTTCTTTAAATTATAGGTGTCAGGTACTTTTTCCAGCAACTAGTGCAGTAAGCAACCTGTAAATACAGTAAGTACTCTGAGCAATCTAAAACCAGAGCTAGCAGAAGATGATGGGAAAATAGATATCCAGAGAGGAAAGAGGAGCAACAAAACAAAGCCTTAGCAGGTACTGTACTTTTGTTGTTGTTTTGTTTTGTTTTTTGCTTATTTTTTTCTTTAGTTTTATTTTATTTTATGAGACAAAGTCTCACTACTTAGTCCAGACTGGCTTTGAATTCACTATGGAACCCAGGCTTGCCTTGAACTCATGGCAATCCTCCTGCCTCAGCCTCCCAAGTGCTGGGATTAGAGGTGTGTCTCATTTTTGCAACCATTGTTAGATGGAGCTACTGAGACCTACTAGATCAAATAACTACCTCAAGCAGCCAATAAACAGTAGTCTTATTTTATCAATGTCTGCCTGATTCCAAAGCCCAGGATTTTGACTACTACGCTAGTCATTTCTAACCAAGAGTGATTTTTGCATACTCTCCCAGGGAACTTTTGGCAGTGCCTCAAGATATTTTTGGCCATCATGCCTGGAGAGAGGGAAGAGGTGCTACTGATATTTAGTCGTTGGAAGCCAGGGATGATGCTAAACACCTTACAGTGGACAGCCCAGCTCCTGCACAACAAAGGATTGTCCAGCACAGATGTCAATATTGCTAAACTTAAGAAACGTTCTAGCAGGCCATGCATGGGAGACAAGAAAAGCTTCAAGTTCAGGTACTACTTTGCTTAGATGAGACCTCTTTCCATGGTCCCTAGTCTTAGTCCTGGTGGCATGCTACTCCTGATCCTGATCCTAAGATCACTATATAACTGCTTTCTCTCCTTTAGGCTGATACTCAGATCATTTTTTAACAATACAACACAGGATGACCATGTTAAGTCAAAAGAGATTTTGGAATGTCTGACCCCAGCTTGAAAAGGGGAAAGATCCCCTAAACAGTGCATGAGGCAGTATGAAGCATTGAGCTCTTGGAATAGGGCAGACCAGGGGATAGGAATTATGTCCCCATTATCCACAAAGTGAATGTTTTCTGACAATAACACATGATCTCAGAAGCAATTTTAAAAATAAGAATCTTTCCGCCAAACTCTAGAGCTGTTTTTTATTTTTATCAGCAACAAAAGAATTCAGTTTCCAAAAGCAGCCTGCATCTCTGAATATTAAAAGTTCCACCTTGGGAAACTGTTTAAGCTGACAACCTCTTTTAAAGTTATAAATGAAAGCCACTTGACAGACAACAGAGCTCATGGGCCCGTTTTATCTACTGAAAAAAGACAACAGAGTGATAACTTGAGGGCCAGAGACCAAATTACTGACCTTGAGTCACCTTCCACACCACATCTGGCTCAACCAAGATATGGAGTTAAAAGCTTTAGTAGCGACAGCAAATGATATAATTTGATGATATAAAGAAACCCATCAAGGGAGAATTAAAAGCTAGATCATATTATTCATACAGCTCTTAGAGTTTAAAAAGAGCTTATATTTGCCTTCAGCTAGGCCCTTTCATGCTAAAATCAACCATTTCACTTCTCCTCCTGTCCAGAGAGCAAGTAATTCCAAGACCAAAGAGCTGGTTCAGTGAAGCTTACACTGTCCGAATGGGTTTATTTTTTATCTGTATGTAAAACTGAATGGGTTTTATTTTTTAGAGCCGCATGGGTGAATTGCTAAGTCATTCCCCCCATCTTTATAGCTCTGATTTTCTTTTTCTATGATAGTCATTATTATACCACACTGATACCTACTCATCCACATCTTCAGTATGGATTTCTGGATTCCTCTACCCCAGCTGCATTTCCCATGCAAGCCAAATACGAATCTTTCTGAACTGCCACCAAGTCAAGTTACCAAGAGTCTAAATTCTAAAACTTGCCACAGCAAGGTTACATTAGAGTAGTTTGTAGTATTTTTCCCAGGATTCACAAATTGCGATCTTCATGCTCTTAATCTGCTTTTCTCTGCCTTATTTTTTCCCTAACTCCATAAGCATGAGCTATTCATTCTTAGGTAGTCTTTATGTACCTGACACCACACTAGATGTTTTAGAAATACAGTTTTATTCAGTTTATGCAGTTTCCCATGAGATAAGTATCATTACCTATATGTTTCTGTCTTAGAAGAAAATCGCTTTATTCTAATTAACTCACACACAATAACATCCTAACAACTGGTTTAAGGAGGCCACGTAAATATTGTCCACTCCAAATTCTCTATCACTTCAGTGAACTTCTATGTGATCAGAACTCCCTCTTTGATTGCCATTCTACAGCAAGGAAACCATTAGCAGAGGAGAGGTTTTACTCTTAAAATTCTATGCTTTATTATTTCACCGTGCATTACACTATTACGGTAAAGTAACTCAGTCATGAGAGTTGATTTTACATTTCTTCAGCTTAAACTTCTTGATTAAACAAATCCATTTGCAAGGTTCTACTGTTTCAGCACCCTCTTGAAACCCTCATAAGGCTTACTATCACTCTGGCTCTGGGCACACTTCAAAAACCGTTTTATCTCGGAAGCAAGGAGCACGCTGCTGCTGCTGCTGCTGCTGCTGCTGATGATGATGATGATGATGATGCTCAGACTGGATTCCCTGCTGGCTGATGTCAGGCCTTAAGGGCTCAGCATTACTTCCTCCATGGACACCTCTGTGGCAACATGGCCCGGCCACAACAGATGTAGCGGTTGCCACCTGGGCCTTCAGACCTGGCTGCCAGGGGGCCACACCAGGTGAGCCCACTTTGGTTGCTGGCAGCTGAGCTGCTGGTCTAGACCTGGATTCCACCCTTGTCCGGGTGGCCAGAGTGACCATGCAGAGACTGCTTCCACGAAGCATCACAGTGCAAGGCGGCTCCGCACATAGAATCACCTACCTCTGTATGTTACATGAGAAAGCCGAGGCCAGAGAGTCTAGTAACATAAAAGACAACACAAAACAGTAAGTTCCATATTTAGTCTCATGTCGATCTGACCCCCACAAACATTTTTGCTGTAGAGCACGCAAGGTTCATGGGTGGAAAAACTAAAAAGAAATGATGACAAATATTCTGTCTTTCTTAGTTATAGTCTATATTTTCCGATATTTAAAATTGAGCATATATTGGGCCGGGGAAGAAGCTCAGTGATATAGCACGTGCCTGGAATGCATGAGGCCCTGAGTTCAATCCCTAACACCACAAAAACAACAAACAAAACAGCACACAAGATAGAGTAACAGAAACTGGATTGTCTCGTGCTCTCACATCTAAAAAATAAATAAAACAAAAAGCTTTCAAGACACTGAACATCGGGCAACAAAAGTGGTGGCCCTGACAGATGGGAAACAATGCTGTTCAAATGACTGCTCCGTGCACACTCTTAAGAAAGTTTCCAGATCTCTGCACATAGAGGAGAAACCAAGCAGAACCATGAAGACTCCCTGGGCTGAGGAGACAAATCTAAGAGTCCAGTGAGACCCAAGTCACTAGCGGTCATCACACAAAATATCAATGAGGAGGAAAATGCACACTCTAAAGATCTGCAGAGGACTTTTTTGTTTTGTTTTTTGAGAGAGAGTCTTGTTATATAATTCAGGCTGATCTCAAACTCACTATGTAGCTGAGGCTCGCTCAAACTCACAGCAATCCTCCTACCTCAGCCTCCTGAGTGCTGACATTACAGGCATGCACCACTACACCCAGCTTGAGGATCAGAAAATCTTGGTGATAATAATCAGCTAATCAGATTTCCTGCAACTTCTCTACTTAAAACACTTCCACAAAGGCATCAAGATTTGAAGAAGAAAAATAAAACAGAATCAAAGGTTTTCCCACAGATAAAAAGAAAGTTGTTAAATTACAAAACTTGTCTGGTAGAACTCTCAAGAAGCATGGAAACTGCAAAGAAAGTAACTTGTGAAACCAGAGAAGATCAAGAAAACTCAAAAGATAATAAAGAAATAAGCCTGGGTGATTTTGTGGAAGTTTGGAGAAGTTATTCTGATCTACCTGCCAACCATTTTATATGTGCCATTCCTGAAACAGCTCATAAATCCAAACCAAGCAATTCCTCAATACATAATGAATAACATGGCCTACACAAGTAAACTTAGAGTAATTATACTAAAAAGACAAATCATATGACCTTCCTTACTGGGTATTATCTACCATGAAATGCCTAGCAAATTGGTCAGGAGTAATGATAAAAATAATCAAATTTAAGTTGGATTTGAGTGAGATGTACTTGGAACAATTGCAGATTATTGTCTAGATCTCCCTAAACCTCTACTTACATTTGAATATTATGAATTACTGTGGTATGTTAGGTCATGAGCTCAACTGTCTCCCAATTTTAGTGCAAACCAAACTGGATGATAACTGAATTAAATTTCCCCATAAGGCCACATTGAACTTAACCACTGAATTTGAATTTGTTCTTGTTCAACTCAGCTTGTGACCAGAATTATGGAAAGAATCAAATTAGCGAGCCACTGTATTTGTGAATATTTTGGTTATTTGTAGCCATGTCACAATTCTAGACAGATTCAGCGTGATATATAAAATCCAAGATGATCCACGGTCTTCAAAAATCCTTCACTTAGACCATTTGAATTCCTTAAAATCAAGAGTATGTTCTTCTCAGTCTACTTCAGAGACAAAAACGAAGAATCAGATTTTGCCAAGAGACTACAGACGAGTGGTCGAGGATTTCAAGAAAGACATGCTGAGAAAATGCAGCTAGTTAATTTAAGAAACAGAAGAGGCAGAGGTAATGACGTAATAGGAGGAATTTGTCACACTTTAATCAGCTTCATTAGCTTGCGTGTTCTGTCATCTAACATTAAATCAAGGCGCTCCTCTTTGGAAGGAATTGTAGATATGCCAGGATATTCGGATAAAAAGGTGTCCTGTGCCTTTCGTCAATCTGTTCTGAATGCAGAACAACAAAACAATGAACAATTTTTGGACTTAATACTCAAACAGGAATCCCTACTGAGTCTTCATTCAGAGGCAAGGATTCACAAGCCACTCTCCCAAGTCATTCAGAGGGAAGTATTCACAAGCAAATAAAGCCATTCTAGTGGTTTTAAGAGAACTTCTGCTTTGCCTGTTCAAGACCAAGAGGAGTCTTGTCGTGGGGAATGCAAGTCCAAACAGCTTTGTAGATCTCAGAGTTTGCCCTTAAGGAGTAATACAACACAGAATAGCTATGTCAATATTGCTGAAGTTATCGTGACACTAAACCTTGGACAAGGCAGTAAAAGTGTGCAAAGAACTATGGAAAGTGAACTCAGAGAGGATACTATCACAATCAGTAGATGACTGTGCAAAAGTACTATAGAACTTTCAGAAACCTCTTTACCTCCAACTTTTGCTATGTTGATGGGCACACAAAGTTTGCTGCACCCTGGAGAGAGTTCCCAGTAATGCACCCCAGTTGTGTTGTGTTATTTACCCACCAAATTTCAGAAAGCTTTGACTTTTAGTGTGTGTGATTTTTCAGATGAGTCAAAACATTGATGTGCCCAAACTCCATCATGCAATAGGTACAAGGGCACTGATGACGGACATATTTTCTCGGTGCATGGTATGCTGAAGAAGTGCACCTTGCCAGGCTTCGTGCTGCAGGATTAGTTTCTTTCCTAATGGATCATCATCAGGAAATTCTCCAAGTGCCCTCTTACAGACAGCAGTGGAGAAACGACTTGACTGCTTAAAAGAAAGTCATATTAAAAATCATGGAGATGGACTCATCACTCCTTTGCCAATTTACTCTTATTATAAAAAGATCAATGCTCAAGCATTTGATGAACAAAAGGATTCTACCTCTCAAGATGCCATTGCAGAGCTTTTTTTCTTTTCTGTGTTTTCATTGGTACATTTTAGATATACATAGTGATAACACTCATCATATGGAATTTGTACCCATACGTGATATATTTTGCTTTTATTTTTCCATTCCTTTTCCCTCCCTTCAACCCCTCTTTCCCTCCTTATTTACAAAAGCTTTGTTTCCACTTTTTTCTATTCTTTTTTTTTCTTGTCCCTTCTTTCCTTCCCCCCTTCCATCATTCCCCTTCTCATTTGAACATTTTCTTCCCATTTCCCCATATCTATTATACATTTTTGTCTTTATGCTTTGGGTTTCTTACGCCAAAAAACCATGCAATATTTACACATGTGTGTCTGATTTATTTCACTTAAGAGTATGGTCTTAAGGTGCATCCATTTAAATAAAAATGTCTCGGGCCAGGGATCTAGCTCAGTGACCTAAGCACCTGCCTGGCAAGTGCAAGGTCATGAGTTCAATCCCTGGTGCCGCAAAAAAATAAATAAATAAATAAATATGTCTCAAGTCTATCCTTTTTATGGCAGAGTAATACTCCATTGTATGAAAAAAACCACACGACTTTATCCATTCATCAGTTGATGGGCATTTGGGCCATTTCCAAGATTTAGCTATTAAAAACTGTGCCACTGTCTTAGTTACTTTTCTCATTGCTGAGACAAAATGCCCCATAAGTCAAGAGAGAAACAGTTTGTTTAGCTCATAGTTTGTACAAATTTCAGCCCATAATCTACTGGCTCCAAGGCAGGGTGACACACGGCAGAGAGGCAACCATTCAAGGCTACAGAAGACAGTCAAAGCAATAAGGGAGGGTACAAGACTCTTTCTGTCCCTTATACTAAATGCAGACTAGCCATCCTAGGGGGGAGGTAGCACTCACACCCTGAATCGTAGCCAGAACTGTGCCAAACCAATCCGTGGACTGATTTACTAATCACATACCCTTAATGGCAGCATCACACACTCTGGATTCAGCCACCTCTGAAAAAGCTCTGTGACTGCATGAAGCTTTGGAGGGACATCTAGGCACAAGCCACAACAGTAGTTGTAGACATGAGTGTGCATATATTGCTGAGGTATGATGCTTTTAATTCTTTCAGGAAGATGCCAAGAAGGGAACTAGTTGGGTAAAATGGAACCTCTGGTTTGAGTTTTTTGAGGAATCTACACACTGACTTCCACAGTGGTTGCATCAGTCTACACTCCCACCAACTGTAGAAAAGGGTTCCTTTGTCCCTATAACCCCACCAGCATTTGTTATTGGTTGATTTCTTGATAACAGCCATAAACCCACATATTCAAGTAGTTCAAATACTGGGGCCCTGACTTAGGACCACCAATCTTCTCGGGGGCATGACAACAGAATAAAACATGGACAAGAGATATATTTGAGTCACAAGGGGTACCAGGATGCTCAAAGTCCACTGGTGGACTAAGACCACAAGGCACGGTGCATGTTGGTGTTTATTAGGTGCATAGCTTGATTGGGGGTGGGCTGGTGGGCTGCAGGACGCAGCAGAGGTAAACTGCTGATGTGATCAAGATTCAAGAATTGAGGAACAATGCATTTTTGGAAAAGCATAAAGGAAAAGATCAGAAACCTGATTGTCTGCTAACTGCAACTACTGTGCTAGAAGGAATTTGCCCGAGTCAAGTCCTCATGTTATCTTGCTTTGATACACCAGAACTTCACCAACTGTGTGCTAGTCTCAGCGCTAGTGGCTGGCTTAAAGATTAATCTGTCCTTAAACCAGCCACAGGTCTCACCACAAGTCATGTAGGCCAAGACTCTCAATTTATTTCTGTGCCAACTTATTGACATTATTGCCTACTCTCTACTGGGTCAAGCTAGTCCTTGGCAGTTCAAATGAACCCCAACTACAAGAAACATGATAAAAATTACATCATGGCACACTGTAATCAAAGAGCTCACATCACTGGTAAAGAGAAAAATCTTAAATTCAGTCAGAGGAAAAAAGGACATGTTTTATAGAAAGAAACAAAGATAATGATAACAATGAATCTCTCATTGGAAACAAATGCAAAAGAAAAAATAATAAAGTAATATGTTTAAAGTACTAAGAGAAAAAAATCAAAGTAGTATTCTATACCTAGCAAAAATGTCCTCCTAAATGAAACCCACATGGATAACCTTGAAAACATCATGCCAAGTGAAAATTTAGTGACAAAATGATAACTTCTTAGATAGATACATTCACTTTTATTTTTATATAAAAGGTGCAAAACATCCAAACTATGCAGACAGAAGCAGACTAGTGTCTTCTTAGATCTGGAGGGTTTAGAAATACAAAGGCTAAAAAAGTCATTATCAGGAGACTCATACTACATACTAAGGGAAATTCTTTAAGCAGAAAGAAAATGGCATTATAGAAATATAAACCTAGCCAGGCATGGTGGCTCACACCTATAATCCCAGCACTTGAGAGGCTGAGCCAGGAGGATCCTTGGAGTTCGAGACCAGCCTGGGCTACAAAGTGAGCTCAAGGTCAGCCTGAATGGCATAGTGAGACCCTGTCTCAAAAAGACAAGGGCTGGGAATTTAGCTCAGTGGCCTAAGCACCTGCCTGGCAAGTGCGAGGTCGCGAGTTCGATCCCCAGTGCTAGGAAAAAAAAAAAAGAAAAGAAAAAAAAAATATATATATATATGAACCTACACAAAGAACTAAAGACTGCCAAAATGGTAACTTCTTAGATAGGATATGATTTTAATTTATTAAATTGCATACTCTAAAGATGTACCATTTATTGTACATTAAACATGCCTTGATAAAAATGGGTACATGATATATATTTTTTGTGTGTGACAAGGTCTCAGTATACAGTTCAAGCGAGGTTTGAGCTCACTTTGTAGCCCAGGCTGGTCTCAAACTTGCAATGATCCTCCTGCCTCAGCCTCCCGAGTGCTGAGATTACAGGCATGAGCCACCACACCTGGCTCCTGGTACATGATATTTTATAATTACAAAGCACTAAGACACATCTTAACAAATCCTAATTTTTCTCTCTCTGTCATTTCTTGGGACTGAACCCAGGGCCTCATGCATGCTGTACAAGCACTCTACCACACAGCTACATCCTCAGCCCTTTGTATTTTGTTTTGAGACAGGGTTCCACTAAGTTGCCCCTAGCTGTCCTCAAACTTGAGATCCTTCTGCTTCAGCTTCCTGAGTAGCTGGGATTATGACCTTGTGCTCCAGGATCACGGAGATCTCTTAACACAAGGCCTTCATTTCAGCTGAAACAGATAGAAAGTCTGATGCTCAGGATAAGTAACCAGTGTCCTTAAGTCTCCACACAATGCTTGGCATAACTGATGCATAAGCTAAAGTTTCTTGACTGTGTGTCTGTCTGTCTGTCTGCCTGTCTGTCTGAGGACTTAACCCAAGGCCTTCACAATGAGCTACATGCCCAGTCCATTTTTATTTTTCATTTTGAGACAGGTCTCACTAAGTGGCCCAGGAAAGGCCTGTCAATACTTTCTAACCAAGTTTCCATTTCATGTGTATATATTAAGAGTCCACAAAAGCTTCTTGGAAACTACACATATAGCAGAATTCTGAAACTCATTCTTTGAAAGAAAAGTTACCATAACGGAAAGTCATCAGATGAAAAATAATTGAAGGAATTTAAGATATTTAAGAAGGAGCACTTTCCCTCTCCTGTGAGTTGGCACCATTCACAGACTGTGGGGGAGAAGAATAAGAAGTCAACAAGAAGCTAAGACCTCCTGTGAGTTGGCACCATGTATGGGCCACTGGGGGAGAGCCAGACACCAGCCCCTTCTGGCACACAGACAGGGAGACAAGAAGAGCTGTTTCTCCCCACCTCCCCACCAGCATTCAGCTGATCTGGAGAAACACAGGCTGTGATGATAGCTAATGAGGTAAAATATAACTTAATGCTTCTATTGTTCAGTGTTTCACTGACTTTGCAGGCCTAAAGCTGGTAGTCTGATCACCTAGTCAGAGGATAACAATATGCAATGTAGCATATATGGGGGAATCCCTTTCTGAAGGTGGTGGCCATTGTTAACTCCCTATTATCTTGTTTCGTTCTGTTTTGTTTGGTTGGGTTTTACTCTGTTTTATTTTGTTTGATTTTGTTGTATCTGATGGCATGGGCAGCTATTTTGAAGATAAGATATATTATGGTAGCCATTTTGGATTTACTATTATCTTGTTTTGAAATCTTGTATTGCATTCATTGTTTTGTTTATTGGTCCTATTCTGTTTCTGTTTTGTTTAATTTTACTATGTCTGAAGGTATGAGCAGCTATTTTTGAAGACAGGAGGCATTATGGTAACCATCGTTGATTTCCTCTTATCTTGTTTTGAAATCCTGTGCCACTTACACTGTCTTGTTTTGATTGGCTTCATTCTGTTTTATTTTGCTTGGTTTTATTCTCTCTAAAATAAATTTTTTTTAAAAAATTTTAAAAAGGGAGCACTTTCATCTTAGCATGATATACAGTAGTCCCCCTTTATCCAAGGTTCACATTCTATACTTTCAGTTACCTAGGTCAACTGCAGTCCAAAAATACTAAACAGAAAATTCAAGAAATAAACAATTCCTAAGTATTCAATTGTGTGCCATTCTGGGAAGCATGGTGAAATCTCACACAGTCCTGCCCAGGATTTAAGTCATCATTTTGTCCAGCATACTTGCACTGTATACAGTGCCCTCCTACTAGTCACTTAGTAGCAGTCTCAGTTACCAGATAAACTATAACTGTACCACAATGCTTGTGTTCAAGAAACCTTCATTTTACTTAATAGTGGCCCCCCCAAAGAAGAGTAATAATACTGGACATTCAGAGTGATACTGATCAAAGAGAAGTCATCCAGTCCTTCCTTTAAATGATACATATGTTGGTGTCTATGAAGGGAAATGTCAGGTATATGTAGGGCGCAGTACTATCTGCAGTTTGGTGTTGAAATGTATGCCCCACAAATAAGGGGAGGCTACAGTTACTGAACTGGACAGGCATTTCACCTGTTGGTACCTAAAGTAAGAATTCCAGTTCTGGTCTGGCCTCTCTATTCTCCCTTCTTCACCTCCAAAATACCTTACTTTGCCCTCTATTCTCTAGTAAGTTTGTCCTCTATTCTCTGAAGAGCTTTTTCTCCCCACCTCCCCACCAGCTTTCAGCTGATCTGGAGAAACACAGGCTGTGATGATAGCTAATGAGGTAAAATACAACTTAATGCTTCTACTGTTCAGTGTTTCACTGACGAAACTCTTTTCCACAAACTCTAGTAAAACACAAAACTTCTCACTTCCTTATAACTTCCTATCTTCCCCACTGTTTATGCTGATTTCTTTACCTGAAATGCACTGCCCTTCTTTTTTCTCTTGGGTGATTTTCTACATTCATTCAACACAAGTGCCACACCCAGAAGCTTTCCCCAAATATTATCACCACCACCACCCCCTGTTTGAGTACTAGGAGTTCAACTGAGAGCCTTTGTACTGAGCTTACATCCTAAACCCTTCATAGCTTTATTTTTTATTTTAAGACAGGATCTCACTAAGTTGCCCAAGCAGGGCTCAGTTCAGTCCTCCTGCCACAGCTTTCCAGAATACTGAGATCATAGGTGTGTGATATCATGCCCAGATCCTCTTTCTTTATAAAATATTTACTGCTTGTCTGTGAAATATTCTGAATGTATAATTGATTTGCACACCAAACTAGGACACTGTCAAGGTCAAGAACTGTATTTTTGCTTATATAACTAGATTCTAATTTTGCACAAAAGAGACATTCAAGTATTTGTTTAACTGAATAGATATGAACAACAACTTCTTAAGGTATTGTGGAGATTTATCAAAATGACACATCTACATTTTTAATTTTCATCCTAAATTGAAAGCAACAACAACTTTCAGGAAGATAGTGAAGTGGTAAGCAGCAGAGAAAGAGCCTCTCCAAGATTTGGTGTCCAGATACTGGAACATAGCAACATGAGGAAGAGAAAAAGAAGGGAAGTGGGCCACCTGAACCCAGGAATGATCTAAAGTGAGACTCGAAGCCCATAGAGATAATCCAGGAATCCTGCAAAAATAAGAAAACCAGGCCCGCTGCCGCCAAGGAGAAGAAGCCACGCCCCACAGTGGACCAGCTGCCTGATCCAGAGAAGAAACAACACCACCACCACCCTCTCCCACACCCCACCCTTGAGCCAGCCACCACAGGCCCAGAGAGGAAGCCACGCCTCCCCAGAGAGCCAGCCAATGTGGGCCTGAGGAGAAGAAACCACGCCCCACGGTGAGCCCCACACACACTGGAGAGGGTAGATCTCGCAGAGAAAAGAGCAGCTGGGTGAACCGTACTAAAAATGTAGTCCCCTCTGAATTCTGCTTCTGCTTGAATTTTTTTTTTATTTGCTTGAATTCTTTCCTTCTATTCCACAACAGCATCCAGGAGCATTCTCCTCACTCCTCAGAGTTCCACAGCAGCCACCAGTCAGGGCCCCTTTGTCTTTAATTAGAGCAACGGCAGCCACCGACCAAAACTAACTTCAATAACCACCAAGATGGGAGGAGGAGAACTAAAGAAGAATATAAAAGCAGAAATTGATGGTGTTATTTCCAAAGTAAATCCTCCAAACATCAATAAAATCATGAACACACACACACACACACACTCACACTGAAAGCAGTTATCATAGTACCTAAGGAGTAGAAAGCTTTGGCTTAGTATCAGCCGTGTCCTCAGAACACACCTATGTATGAAGTGTTATATTTTACAAAAAAGGAAACTGAGGCTCAGAATGATCAAGAGAATTGCTCAAAGTCACAGATTTGATATGGAGACAAAACACAAACGAGTGCCTATGGCAGAATGTGTGTTCTTTTCATTACCACCAACCTGCCTACTTAGCCTGCTCTATTTCCCTACACCTGTAATAGATTTCTCTCTGATCAATACTACCTATTACCTTTAGCTAAGAAATGATTTAAGTGTAGCTTCAAAATGTTCACCTCCTATTGGCAGAGGCTGGCCTGGCTTCAGAGAAAAAGATGATTCAAAGTAAGTCCACATGCCGTGCATTTGTGGTCTCTTTTGTGTCTGTGTGGCCCAGTTTTTTCCAGTGGCCAACTCTGAATTACTCCCATACACACCCTACTCTGACTGAACTGTGCATGTGGCTGGGGTGGGGGGGATGATGCTCAGAACCATACATATGTAGTTGTTGTACACAAACAATAGAAATAACCAAAAAATGGTGTGGACACAATGAGAAGCTATTTGAAGACCTATTCTATAGGGGCATGGAGGCACGCACCTGTAATCCCACCACTCTGGGAAACTGAGGCAGGTGGATCTCTGGTTCAAGCCCAGTTCAAGATGTTCACGTGTAATAGATTTCTCTCTGATCAATACTACCCATTACCTTTAGCTAAGTATTGATTTGTGTGTAGCTTCAAAATGTTCGCCTCCTATTGGCAGAGGCCAGCCTGGCTTAGAGACTTAGTGAGACCTTGTTTCAAAATTTTAAAAATTTAAAAAAGCTTGGTGACGTAGCTCAGTGCAAAGGCCCTGGGTTAAATCCTCAGTCCAGAGAGAAAAAAAGCCTGTCCTAACATTCCTATTCCCCATCATGTAGCATGGACCAGCAACTTCAGTTCTCAAACAGAAGACAAAGCATAAACATTGGTGTTTGATTCAGGACTTAAAGGGGTGGAACTGAGAAATCTGTTTTCTCGTCTGTAAAAGCAAATGAGGGCCGGGGATTTAGCTCAGTGGCAGAAGCGCCTGCCTGGCAAACGTGAGGTCGTGAATTTGATCCCCAGTTCAAAAAAAAAGCAAATGAGGATGTAAAACAGTATAAGTTGCCCAGCCCATTGTAATATAGGTTGAAAACTGTGAAACAAATGTTAATCATTATTTTCACTGTTCCTTTTATGAATGTGAGTAGCAGTCACAGCAGCAGTGCTGTCTTAGAGTAGCACGCAGAGACATCCTTAATGAACTGTATGGAAACCAGCCCTCGTGCAAGTCTTTTCACGTGTGAAGTGATCTCCCTCTCCTCCCTGCTGGCTCCCAATCTCTTGATGAACCATTCAGGTGAGTGTTAGCAATGAAGTAAAGTGGTGGGAAGTGCTCCATGTAAAGTATTCAAATCCCAGCTGCCATTCCCAAGGCCCCAGAACCCGTATACCTGGATCTGAAGCAAAGGAAAAACAAGAGAGTAACTAGTAAGTCAACAACCCACTTTAGAAACAACTGCCTTCATTCTGCTAAGCTGCTTCTTAAGTTCTGACGGTTCCCGCTCATTTGCCAGTGTGTAATTCTAATCAGAGCAGAAGTTCTTAATCAGAGCACCATTATAGAATCTTCTCTCTGAGCCTATTAGGACTCTCATAAAGTAAATACCTGTGTGTGCTGGCCTCTGCAGGGGAAACTGAGTCATCAGCTCCCAGGTCTCTTTCTGATGCTACCAGGCTACAGGGCAGTACCGTTTTCTCCTCTATGTGTTTGCTTTCCCAACTATGACTAAGCCTTCCACCCACCCATACCCTGTGACTAACGGCCATGAATATCCTCTCTCCTGTGTCAGCACACATATCCTGCATCTATGCTGTGCTGTTCATGTAACTGTTCTTAACTCATCCTTTTCGTGTGTAAAGCAACCGGCGAAAACCTTAAAGCCTTAATGCCCTGAGACAGGACGATGCCTTTTATGAGGTTACTGTGGAGGTGTTGGGAGGGGGTTTTGGGTAGAAGATAATCACAACTAATGGAGCAGGCCAGAAAAGTAAGTGCTTCTTCAGATCTCTAGCTCAGGGACAGATCTCTTGCACCCTTCTGCATTTGATGGGCTGATACTGTCAGCTAATCTTGTAAATGTCTGTGTCCTGCATTAAATGTTTCTCTTGTAAATACTGACTACAGTTGTCATCTTTTATAACATCCTTCTGACATCATCAGCTCCAGGCCAGCCCACGCAGGGTTCCAAAGCTGCTCTGCATGCAACCTGCCCATGATGGACAGGTCTCTGTAATTGACAGTTCGTGTCCAGTGGCCCAGCTGGTTTGCTGTGCCCTAATCTCCTGCCTCATAATGATGTCGCCTGTTGATATTTTAGCCATTTTACTCACTGCCTGTCACAGCACAACAAAAAATCAGACTTCAAGGAATTCAAACCCTAACAAAGCCATGTATGAGACTGTTGATCTGGGATGATTTATTTAACCTCCACCAGCATCCATTTGCTTGCTTATAAATGGGGAGGAGAATTATCCCTACTTCACTGGGTATGAGAATTTTATGTCTGAAGATCTCATGAGATAATAATACAGTACATGTCAGGTATGTGGCCTGCTGTCCGACACAAAGTGTTCACTAAAATGTAGTTTTGGTTCTTGTGTCTGGTGGACACTTTCCAAAAAGGGTTGCCATGAATTGTCTTCTTTCCCATAAATGTATGCTACCTCACCTATCAAGTCTGTTACCCTTTCCTCTTGAGTAAAGGCTGGCACTGTGACTCTCTCTGATGAAGAAAATACAGCAGAAATGATGCCACTTACGATCTTCTCCTTTTAGGAGCCTGGAAACTTCTACTTTCTCTATGGTGATGCTGGTCACCTTTCCGCAAAGAAATTTGCAGTAGACTATGGAATGATGAGACACCACGAGAAATGAGAAAGACACATGGATAAACATCGAGGCACTAGACACAGGAGTGAAGCTACACTGGGTCAACCCAGTGGCCAGGTGAACACATCTGCTCCCAACTGAGTCCAGCAAACCCACAGTTAGCCCATGGATTTATCAGAAATCATAAATTTCTGAGTATATAACTAAACAGTATCTATTCATTTTCTTTCCTATCTCTCTATGCCCAATACCTAAACAAAGATCTGAATAA
>RJWT010016652.1:0-19723 GCA_004365215.1 Cuniculus paca | reverse complement strand
AGTTTCTCACAAGCAGGAGACATGGTAAGAAGTGTGCTTTTCAGATTAGGTAGGAGTGGTACAGGGGAATGAGAGGGAAGGAGGTACGATAGAGATAAGGCACGTAAGACTCTAGGATTGCTGTAAAAAGAGATTGAATTAGGTAAAGACAATATGTAACAGGATCACTTTATTACATATAACAACTAACATGTTTCAAGTATTTCCAGCCATTGACAATAATATCGACAAAAATTCTACAGTATCTTGTAAGTATATTTACCTTCACATTAAAGAAGGGGAAAAAGCATCTTGGAAAAGTAATTTTCTGTAGGCTTCATCACTAGTGAGTGGCAGGGAAGGACTCAAACTGTTTAAACCATGCTCCCTTTCACTACATTACGCTGGAAGTCATGGGTGTTTATTGAATGAGAAAATGATGTGAAATAAGTGTTTTGTAAAGATTAACATGGTGGCCATATAGAAGATGGATTAGAGGGAGGCCAGAGGCGAGTAGATGAAAAGGTCTCCCATGGGCCCTGTCGTTGGAAAGGGCAAGGAGGAATCAGTGTAGGAAATGTCGCCAAGCAAGAACACGGGAGCTGCTGGGCACTGGTGACCGATGGGCTGAACTGACAGGCAGAGGAGGAAGAGCACAGAAGACCCCACAGTGCTGGGTGTGAGGTGGTTTCTTGCAACCTCGGAGAGCAGCGCATTTTCAGTAGATGGATGCTGGTGACTGATGGAGGTGACCTGCAGGTGAGTCAGTGGCCAGGAAACTGAGCATGTGGGGGCTGACAGTGAAGTGGAGAAATCTGGAAGAAAATGAAGGAAAGAAATAAAACAGTCATGCAAGGAGGTTTCAAGGCTAAGCAAAGGAATCCTTTTTTTTTTTTTTTTTTTTTTTTAGTGAAATCTTTGCACATTTGAAGACAGAAGCATGCAGACAGGGGGAAGACACCAAAGGAGCTGAGAAAGTGGGAATGTATAGGTTAAAGAAGGTAGGGAGGGTTAGGACCAACCTCTGACCAAGAGCCCATCCCATGATGAAGAGAATGTTCTAGATCTGTGCTGTTTCACAAGGTTGTCTCACCCGGCAACTGAGCACTTGAAATATTCCTACAGTGATACTGAAGAACTGAATTTTCAAATTTTAACTTAAAGTCATTAAAAGAGCTGCAGGTTTAAATAGCTTGTGGTGGCCAGGGATACAACTCAGTGGCGCAGCACCTGCCTGGCAAGCATGAGGTTGTGAGTTTAATTCCTGGTACCAAATAAGTAAACAAACAAATAAACAAATAGCTTGTGGCTGCCATCTTGGGTAGTGCATGACCTTAAGAAAATCAAAACTTTTGACTTCTGAATAAATGAACTGAATTATTTCTCTAGCTCAAGAGAGGAGACCGAGAGAGAAACCAGCCAGTGCTGTTTCATATGCAGGAGGAGGGGGAAAGAGTTTGCCCCTGGGCTATGACCTTGATTTTCATTGGCGACACAGTGGCAGTAGCCACATTGTTATACTGTTAATTTAGGAGTGCTTACCTGAATTATGAGACATCTGATAACTCACATCGCCAGGTAGATGTCGTGGCCGGAACTGCACCATCTGCAGCTGTGGATGAATTGAAGAACTGGCTGATCTCACAGTGTGCCAGGCCTACTTACCACCAGCCTCCTTGTTCATGCAGCAGAGATGGACATGACTCTGTGGTAGGATCCACGAGAGGAAGACGTGTTTTGAACAGGTTTTTTCTGGGTCCTTTATTAATTTCCTAGTTCCCATTCTGCTCCCACATCCCATGGTCACATTTGGGACCTGCATACTTTAAAGCCAAAAGAAGTTTATTCCCCTCAGAGGGATTTCACTTAATAGAAGTTTTCATGAATATTTTTCCACCCAGAGAAATGGGCATATGTATTCTGCAGGTAAACAAAGAGAAAGGCCCAAACTAGCATCTGAGGTTGCCCAGTGGTGACACTGCCCACCTTTGTGCTGGTGTGCCCTCCCTGAGATGGTGGCATGTGTCGTTCGGGCTTGTTTTTCATAGCCTCTGCAGCTGGGAATTGAAGATGCTATACTTAGGCAGAAGTCCATGAAGGAATTAATTGATATGAGCCAGAAGTTGATTGCCATTTAAGTACTCAGCCTCTACCATTGCCAAGTTTCTCTCTTTGCTAAAAGAACCGAGCTTTGCCTGCAAACTGGCTCATTCAGGATGTGAGCACAAGATGGAATTCAACCTTTAATATGCTGCAACACCTGCTTGGAAATAAAGGGGCTCTGTGTCTTTCCCCCCAAGGAGTTGACAGCTGACTTCATTACAGAGGAATCTGGCGGAGATGGTCATGGCTATTCCTCAGTCTCGGGGGGCTCTCACCCAGGAATGTGGTGCCAACCAGCCCCGAGATTTGTGATTCTGCCAGAAACTCATGCTGGGCCATTTTACCCCAAATCATCCCTCTTCCTTGAACTTCAGTTTGCAGTACCTTTGTTGGAAGCTTCCTCCATGCAAGGGAGATGGCGAGAGGCTCTGGCCTGCAGAAGCTAAGTGGAGAAGTGTTTGCAGGTGTTCTGTAATGGGATCTGGATTTCGAAACTTCCTTCCTCAAGGATTCCACAATGCTGCACCCAATAGGCAGGAGCAGACACAAAGTCAAGGCGGCTGTGCTCAGTGGAGTGGAATGTGAGGGTTCACGGGAGCCCTGTCCACGTTCTGGAGCAGACTCAGAGTCACTCCTGGCCCCCAGGAGGTTTCTGGTGCCATCATCTTCCATTTAGGCTGAAAAGCTGGTTATCAGTTTTCAAGATGGAGTTTCACCTATATCATCTGTTTGCCTGATTTCCAAAGCATAAAAAGTTGGCCTCCAACAGCAACATAGGAGATAGCAGACCTGAATTACATCTGAGAATATTAACTTCCTATTATTTGCTATATTGCTTCACTTAAAATAATCTGAAATCTCAATGTCCAGGAGTAGGGGCAAATTAGATTGAGTGCATCTATTTGGTTCCTGCTCAGCCTTAAACAAGATGAATAGGAAGGTCACAGGGTGACTTCATAACTGCCTATCATGCTAATTTAAAACAAGGCACCATTCAAACTTTTATATGCAAAAATCACATTTTTTAACATAATTTAAAAAAGGTTGGGATAAGAATTAGGAAAAAAAAAAAAGTTGATGCCAGAGGTTAAAATTGGCATCCAAGAGTTAGACCTGGCCAGAAAGTCTATCTCATATGGTCCACACAGTGAGGGGCAGTGAAGTTGGAATTTAAAAAAAAAAGGAATAGGTTGCCAACTTTGGAAATTGGACCACAGCACACAACCACCGGGGTTGCTGGCACCTCCTGAGACCCAGACAATCTGGTACCAGAAGCTTGCTCTCTCCACAGTCCCAGCTGGGGCAGGTGAGTTAGACATTCACTCACCAGGATGCCAGATATCCTACTGGGCTAGAATCCGTACTGAGTTACCAAGCCCTGCACTCGGAGTAAGTGTGCTGGGCTCCCCAACCATCTCTCCTTCCTCTCTCTTCCCCCACTTGCTGTGTCACTGTAGCCCAAATAATCATTAGATAGCCAGTTGGCCACTTTTCTGGTCTTTGGATATTATTTTCAAAGTTCTAGTCTTAAGTCCAGTTCATTCTGCTGAGAATGTGAGCTTGGCCCAGTGTGTTTCATACGTGGCCACTCTGTGGTCATCTGCTCTTTCAGCCAATTAAAGTCAGAAGCTCTGGGCTGAGACTCAGGCAATGGAATTTCTTAAAGGCCCCCAGTGGTTTCCATGTAAAGAGGGTGTAGGCCCTTGCAAAGTGCAGAACTTTCCATTAGAGCAGTTTCTTAACCTCATAATATGGACATTGGGGCTTGATAATGCTGTGTGTTGTGGGGACCTGTCTTGTGCAGTGTAGGGTACGTAGAGGCATCCCTGGCCTCTACTTGTACATGCAGAGTGGCCTTCTTCCACATGGAGCCACTGTGTCAAGTCATAAAGTTATGGTCAGGAAAATGGATGTTACAGTGGACATCTACCCAGATACAAGGCATTGGAGAAATTTCTCTTGGAATTAAATTCTAGGAAAGTGTTCTCTTGAGGAACCAGTATATTTCTTTTTTTCTTGTTATTTTTTCTTTCTCTTTACCACCAAGGAGCTCCAGGTCGATGCTAACATGCACTCAAAACAAATCTGAAAATCCTTGATGGATTTTTTTCCCCTCTGACTTTACACAATTCTGATTTCCCTACTAATGTGTTGTTAATCTTTACTTCAATTGCCTGTTATATGCTTGGAGAATGAGACAGGGTATAAACAAGGTAACCAGCCAAAGGCAGGAGTTATTGTTCCAAGCACTGTTCAGTATTTATGATCCAAAGAATGACTGGCCATGAGGAGGACAGACCTGCCAAACAGGGGCCACCTCGTGGTCACGGGCAGATCAACCCACAAGGAACAAGTGAGGATCCCTTCTCCAGTCTCCCAGCTTTGTCTGGAGGAGGAGGCTGAACCGTGCTGTGTTGAAACAGCCCAATGGCCATTTGTGTGGGCCTCTTAGGATGGTAAGCTCTGTGACTCTTGCTTCCTAAGATTTCTAACTCCTAGTGTTTTTCAGAAATCTCCAAGAGGCAACATTGTTAAAAAAACAACGTGGGATTCCCGGTAAACCACCATCATCTGCCTTCTGTAACAAAGCAGCTTACTTTCAGTAAAATATAATGCACTCACTAATAATTTGAAGTATTAGACCTTTGAAAACATCATTATCAAATCCAGTTATTTCATTTTAAATGCAAAATCCTGAATAGGCCAGAGATCTTAATTTTTTTTTTAAATATAGTCGAGTATTTTAATTATGGATGTACTTGCATATTCTCAGCATACTTCATTATTTATGTAGCGAGTGAAAAAGCTTTTTAATTAAATAGCATGCTGGCAATCCATTGTGAAATGTATAGATGCAGGTTTTAGTATTAAAATGCTAAATACACACATGAAGCATTCTGGCAAATACACATACTTTAATCACTATGACGTACTTATTTCTGAATGACCTTAAAACTTGGCCAAACTTCTTTTTTTTAACATTGGAAACAAAGTACATAGTGTAATATGCTAGTGCTTTGCTTGGTTGTTCACATGTGGTGCATTCAAGTCACTTGGAAATGAGGTAAGAGTGGAATTGGCTTTGCCTAGAAGCTTCTAGAAAGACACATTAGTGAGACCCACCGAATCAGCAACTCTGGGGATCCTCAGGCAGGCTAACATCTGAGAACCGTGGGGTGAGAGCTGTGCCTTGTGCTGGTGATCCGTCTTTCATAGACAGGCCCCTGGTGACAAGGGGTCATGATGAAGTCAATTGGTCCATGCTATAGCTGTAGCTTCCCCACTAAAAAAGTGCTATGAGGATTCTTGCCTGTTTCAAGGTTTAAAACTCTGCTTGAGGTCTTCTGAATTTAAAAGGGACTGAAAGACTCATAGTGGGTTAATTCTCTGAAGCATGATTTAGATCAAAGTCGCCCATGAATATCAGATCTACACTCACAAATTTTAATTAAACATGTGTATCGGGGTTCAAAACACGTTGTTGTTTTCTTTTAACAATATAGACAAAAGCTGTGAAATTAGAGCTCCTACTTATTCACCAGTTCATGGGAGGCTGTGGTGACAGTTAACTTGCAGAGCTGACCAGTGCCTGTGTGAGGGTCGATGACCAAGTCCTGCCACCTTCCCTGGCTGGGTGAACCGAGGCCAGGAGGTGAAGTGACTGGAGAAGACCCCACTGGGAGGCAGTGCCAGAACCAGAACTAACAACCCTCTCACTCCCTGCTCTTCTGAACAATGCTGCTTCTTAAGTACACATAAGCCAAACTGCCTCTCAAATTGCAGCCATCTACTTCGAGTTCAGATCTGCACAGCATGACATGAATTGGGCTGCAAATTATGCAGAAAACAGCCATCACATCCATCTGTGATGTCAGAACCCTGTTAGTGTCGCCTAGAGAAGAAGTACACCAGGTCTGGTCCCTTCCCTACGCAGGATGATGAATATCCTCCCTGGTGCATTGGTCCAGTGTGAAAAGGTTAAAAATGATTGAGGTTATGCCTGGGATGTGCTCAAGAGTAGATTTCACATCCAAGGATGCAGGCAATTAAGATTTTTTAAAATAATGGAGTAACTAGAAAAAGAAAACACACAAGAACACTCGTACCTAATGGTAAACTGAATTTATTTCCTCTTGGAAAACAATTCCAGTAATCTCCAGGTTCAGACCGCAGAGTAAACATTAATAACAGTAACATACAGGTTAGTTCAACTGATTCAAGAATTTGGCTGTGTGAAATCGTTAAGGAAAACCTTGAACACTCAAAGCTTCAAATGTATCCAGGAAAAAAAAAATTCTTTGACAGTCTACATAACAACTATTGCATATATAGTGATGCTACCTGTCGGACTGCAAGGCTTACAAATATATATATGGGCCTTATCCAGTGGTGGGGTTCTGTTCTGAGAACGTCTCTTCATGGTTTGCAAGAATCTTCAGCAATAAAAAATAGTCTTGGATTTTAACCGTTGATATACCAAAAGAGAAATTCTAGGCTTAAGTGTAAATAAAAGGAAGTCCAACCATAGTCCCATGTGTAACAGTTGTTTTTAATCTGTCTTCCTTGAAAATACTTTCTCTTAAGCCATTTTGTTCCCTTTCTTTTTTTGTAAATCTTGTCTGAATAGGGCCCAAGTCCACTTGTCTTTATAAGACCATTTTAGTATCAGACGACATAATACATGTGCAACACTTTATATACAAGGAGTCTATCCGGTGCTCAAAAGTTCAAACACATGAACATCCAACAGTTTTGATAATACAAGTTTTATGGTACAATACAATGTTTCTGAATAATATACATTAACAATGAAAATTTCGTGCAAAGAGTAAAACATGTTCCCTTTTTGTGCCACAAAAGTCATTCTCCTTGAGAGACCGCACTTGCACTAACTGCTGTGTTGGGTCATCGTATGATTCTGCAAAGAAAAGAGAAACAGAGGGGGAAAAACTTGAATGATTTTATTTTCATCAGCAAACACAGAGCAGGGCAGATGGATGGATGGATGGATGGCGACAGGCACACCGCGTCTCTGTACATGGATGGAGAGGCGCTGTGTGTGCTCAGACACAAGCAACTCCTGAATCCCCAGGGGGCTCGGGTACAGGTGCAATGAAGCTGTCACCTGTGAGTACCAGGGGGAAGAGGCAGGGTCAGGAGCCTCTGGGAAGTAAGATGTGGGTGGCCCTTTCTTTTTCTCTGCCTCAGCCATTCCTTCCCACTCTTCCCTCCCTCCTCCCACTGTCTCTAGTTATCAAATTGTGACCCATTTTCAAAGGCTCAGGGCCTCTCTCATTTAACAGTTTGCTCAGCTGTGCATCATTCCCAAGGATTATACTTGCCTTGGTCCCAATCCCCCTTAGATGGGGACCATTTTGGCAGTGGGGGCTCTATCTGCCTCTGGATGCTGATGCTGAAGACCAGAGTCACCTGGCTAATGATGGGCAGAGGGGCAAGAAGCATCCCCAGCCTCTCTGCTGAGGGTGGGGCAGGGGCTGTGGCAGCCCCATGGCTCAGGAGCAGGTCGTAGTGGTCTGCAGTGCCCCTCGTGACTTTGGATGCTATGGTCTTCTGTGGACACAGCCTCTGTTGTATTTGATACTCCCCTTCCTGTCTCCACTAGCAGGAACCTGTTGGAGAGAGCACCCTCTTTCCAAAGTATAAGATGGGACTGGAACACCTGGGTAACTCAGGACTTACATCCAGCCCAGTGGATGCAAAGCAGGTAGGCAGGCTGCAGACACAGCCAGGCCTGCAGGAAAGCCACATCTTGCATGGAGAGTGGCCACAGGCCCATAGGGCATCCCTCTGGAGCCAGAGCCTGAGCCTGAGCCTGGAGGCAGCCCAATCCCACCCAGCCTCCTCGACTTTCTCCAGCCTGTTCTCCCACCATGCATTTTTGTCTGCGCTCCCTTTACACTATCAAATCAGAACATTTGGGCCAACCTCGAAATCCCATGGTTTCCAAGCTCATCTGACTTAAAACTCATCTCTGCCTTCTCTGAGGTCCTACTGCCCTGTATGTGCTTATACAGCACTCATTTTATATCCTGTCTTGTGGCCGCTCATGGGCTTGGCTTTTGGTCTAGGTCTAAGGCGTTAATTCTGGTGTTCCTTCAGGTGTTCACCCCTGCTGCATCGTCTGCAGGATGCTTGTCTCATTACCCAGCTCAGCCTATAGTGTCCAGTGCTCAGTAAGGATGTGGCCAACTGCATGACTGAATGATGAGCAAAGGCTACTGAAGAGAGAGCAGTGTGGTCCCTGTCTTCTGACCTTAAAAGAAAGTCATGTGGGCCCCTGATTATTGAGGATCATGAATTCACAATGGCTAATTTTGCATACTTCCCTAAGGGATAAATGGAGGTTTGAGATTATGGTATCAACCTTTTGAGACTTCCCATTAACTCTTGGGATGGGCCACCCTCTCCCACTAAGACTAACCTAAGACTACTAAGATGAAAAAGAACACTCCAGAGCAAGATCCTTCTTAGCATAAGATCATCTCCACTCTCTTGAGTCATTCCAGGGTTATTCATTGCCTGCAGTGTCATCCACTTCTGAATCTTCTGCAGACCTGGAATCTTCCCCTAGCTCCTCCTATCATTGTATACACCCATTGCATTGTACACACCAAATAAATAGTGGCTGGTTTGGAGTATCTGGGACTTTGGCCCATCCTGAGGCATTAACCTCCCAGCCCCCCATTATGCATTACTAAATTTTTTCAAAGTTTCTTATTTTATCCTTCACCGTACCCCTCACACAGGCAATTGGGAATCTTGGCTCAGTCCCTGATACCTGATGGTCAAGCAACATGGCCAAGAGTGTGTTACAAATGAAGACAGAGATGCCAGGGGTGCACCCAGCCCTGTAGAGCTGTGAGGGATCCCTTTGCTGGGACAGCACTCTGACATTGTCACTGAGGCTGGAAACCTGAGCAGGGCCATAGGGAAGACATGGACCTGCATGGGTAATGGCAATGTAGTAAGGCGTGTGTATGCATGTATATAGGAGGATGCATAACTTGTTCAGATTGGTGGACGTCTCCTCGAGTGTCCTGAATCAAGACACTCTGAAAATTCAAGATGGAGCGCAATTATGAGCAAGATGATGATGGGTTTAGAAACCTTGCTAAGGAGTTCAGACCTGGTTCTGTAGGTGGAGAGGAGCCATAGAGCATACAAAGCAGAGGGATTCACCCGAAATCCTTGCTATGATGTCATCCCTGACTTCAAACAGCCAATGGCCTGCTCAGGGAACACAGGCTGATAAGCTGAGGTATAGGGGCTAAGCTTGCCCACCTGGGGTTGTTGCACTAGTGAGGGGGCTGGGAGGCGTGTGCAGGGCCCAGCTCTTCCTATGTCTATTTTAGGCTTAGCTCAAGGTGAAGGAGATTGGTAACGGCAATCTGCTCTCCACCCCACTGTGAGAATTGTGGGCAATGGCAGGCAGCTAGGGTTAGGGTGACCCTGCCATGACCCTCCGTGGGGCTGAAGCCAAAAAGAAAAAGAAGAGAGTTAGGTGAAGCATCATTACTGATGAGGAAACTTTATTTCATTCTCCCTCATCTGAAACATAGCCTGCTTTGATTAGCTCAGCAAAAGAGATGCTTCTCTGCTTGGTAGTACTAGCCTCAAAGTGCATTCAGGAGTAAACTATTTTTATGCCAAGCCTTTTATTTGGGTATTGATTTTAAATGTCTGAAATATAGTTTTCAGAAGGCATACCTGAAATACCGATGAGAACAAAAAGCTTTTCTGTTTCCTTCAAAATCAACACAATTATGCCAGAGAGATTTATAAACAAAAAAAGTTCAAGTATTCAAATACCAAGTATCTCATGCATTTTGCTATCCCAAAGTCGAGTGTGATCTTATAAAAAAAAAAAAGTTTAAAAAGAATCCAAAAAATTACAAAAAAGAAATACAAGACTCTATGACGCTACCTAAATGATAAGACAATGACAGGATGACGTATGACTTTTTTTTTTTTAACTCTAATCAGTGTAAAAAAGAAATCAATTTAACATTATCTTTTTTTATCTTGAAGTCTTTTAATGTGGATAAAGCCCATTCTTTTAATTTTTAACAACAGCCTTAAATATGTATGTGTGTGTACGCATGTTTTAAAATAATGCTTACAATGGACGCTCCACATTCAAAAGGACTCTAGGGATTAATAAAGGAAGATACACTGCAATCTTCCCAGTGTTTTTATATGTGTGTATATTGAGGTATTGCAAAACAAGTTACAGTTGTCCATAGTGGTTGACCATAGTACTGTCTTGGATACTTTGCTCCTAAACTAAAGCCATACTAGTATCTTCATAAGTACAAAGAAATGAGCAAACACATAGACATCAATTCCTGCAGCAGATTGAAGTTACTTCTATAAAGGAGTTAAGCTTTGCATGTAAGAGATAAGAATATAAATCTTTTGCAAGAAGGACAAGAGCAGAGCTTGCAATTCACTAGTTCATACAAAAAGAAAAGAGCCCTGATATAAGTAACCTCAAAATGCAAAATGTGGCATGAAAAATGATAAAGGCACAGTCTTCTTGGTGGGGAAATGCCTGCATGGCACTCCCAACACCTCGTTCTTTCTTGGTACTCTGAGAGCCATGGCAGGGTCTCTGGAGGCCTGGCTGTCCACCAGTAACTTCCAGAGCTTCTTGGGGAATGGGAGTACTTGTGCTGCGGCTAGGAAATCTAGATGACTGATGCATCCTCAAGGGCTGTCCTCATCACCTTTGAGGGTCCCTGGAGATGTTGCTGCTTTCCTCCCCCATGCCTTATTCCAAGTCCACTGAAAACACAAATGGCCTGATTTCACGTTCTGAAGGAAGGGAGGGCATAGCCCAACCACAGGGCTGACCTGATGGAATTGGTGTTGGAGAGAACAGATGTGAAGTCAGTCTTTGGAGGGGACCACAGATCCTCTCAGAAGAGAAACAATAAGTTGCTCCTGAGAACACTTGGTGATTTTTGTGTTTTTAAAAACACAGGCATCATTTCTTTGGAAAGGGAGCCGAGATGCAAGTGGAAAGATAAAAGGTAGACAACAGAAGCTCTGAGCAAAAAGAGAAGGATGGCTGGCTATACCACAGAGCCAGTCCAGAGACCCCCGAGGACACAAACACGCAGGAGCAGAAAGTGGAAAGCCCGCCATCCAAGCTTCAGCCACAGCCTCGCCTGTGCAGGAGTTTTAGCTCTTTAGGTCTGGAGGAAACCACTCCACTAGAACAAAGCAGTGGGTAATCTCACCAATTTTACACAGCAATTCACAGTCCCCAAAGTACTTTAATGCAATGACAGGTTATGAGAAAAAATATCTGTTCCAATGAAGGGAAAGTGTTTTACATAATCGAGGAGAACATCAGTGCAACGTCGGAAGAGGTGGGGGGCGATGACAGCAAAGGAAGGGGGAGAGAAGAAAACTTCGGTAATCCCACAGAGAGCCATATTCTACTCTGCAAAAAGCCATCTCCTGGAGACCCCATGTCTAAGTAACTGAAAATTACAAACCATTAA
Source organism: Cuniculus paca (assembly GCA_004365215.1). Taxonomy (NCBI): domain Eukaryota; kingdom Metazoa; phylum Chordata; class Mammalia; order Rodentia; family Cuniculidae; genus Cuniculus; species Cuniculus paca. Next base: position 8,111 of record RJWT010016652.1, on the reverse strand, counting down.
TCCCAGTTATGAACAGTTGTTTTACACGAGGGGGGTTTGCGTTTAAAAAAAATCAAATCCACAATCTACCTTGAAGCCTAAAAGATGCTCTGTCTAGGTACATACCTTAATAGCGAGGTTTCAAAAACACTTTCTTTACTGTAAAGGGCCCCATTTGGAAGGAATGTGCTCTCAATTTTTTTTTTCATCTGTAAATGTGAAATTAAGCCTAGAAAGCTAAAAAACAGATGAGGGTCTTAAAAATTCTCTTCTAGCACCATGCATTTCTTTTAAAATATGAGATGCCTTCCATTTTACAAGACTGGAATTCTCATTTTGGGCTTGGCACTCTAACAAATGATTAATTCAGCCTCCTTCTTTCTGAGGGCTGACCACAGTCGCTGGCCAAATGGTTTAATCCTATTTAAATGCAATCCAAGAAAAATATCTTTTAAATAAAAATAAAAACCCAGGATCATCCGAAACAGTTCACCATGCCATCTTGGTAAGACCCTAGTTTCCTGCGATCTTGATGTGAATTTGAATTTTTGCACCTTTGGAGGTGATGAATTTTTGGATCTTTGGAGGCCATGAAGATAACTTGGATGATGTTAACTTTGGGAGAAAGCCTGGGGCAGAGCTGGGGGCCACCTACCTTCCTAGGATTGAAAAATTCAATTTCCACCCCCAAAATCTGTGTCCGCAGATTGCCTTAACTTTTCCAATTCTTTGGCAGAGATCACATCTGTCTGTGCTTTGTAACCCTCTGTTGGCATCAACAAAATGTTAAGTGGCTGTGGTAATAAAAATAAAAACAGCTTTTGAATGGGAATTTTGTGAAATCTGTTGATTCAGAGATGCTAATCATTTTTACCATGACTTGTCTATTTATAGCCTTTTGTTTCAAACAAATTCTGACAAGCTTTGAAAACTAGAAAAGAGAGCCAGCATGCTTTTTTTCTACAAAAACGAATGAAAAATAAATAAATAACAAGCTTTCCACTAATTCACTGTGCCATTAGAATCTCGAATTTAAACTGTGGTTACATTCAATTTAAATGAGATGTTTTCCAACCAGATGAAATAGTAGGCAATTGTGGTTGAGAAACAATGCAAGGCGAGAAGAAATAAAGAAATATGAAGACTAAATGTGGCTGATCTTTTCAACAGATGGTGACAGCACTGTAGCAGTATGTTGTTTTTTCTTTAGTTGAAGAACACAAACATCCGTAATCAATCATCACTGATTAACTAATTATATTACCCTTCCTTTTATCACTCAGGTTGGACCTTTATCTGTAAACACTGTGGATAATCAGTATGCTCTTATTTTTCAAGAAGCATATTTCAGTTCACACCGTAGAGTGGTTTACAGGCTGCAAACAGAGTTCTATATTACTATCCACCTTTAAGCACTACTGCTTTTTTTATTTTTATTTTTATTTTTTTAAACAAAAGCAATTGGTTTCCAACAGGCTGGATAATAAGTCTTTTGACCTGCATTCTTCTTTGACCCCTTAAGGTCACCCAGTGCTCGGGCATATAGCTGACTTAGGAAATGCCTGCGAGTCCTACATTTCATCTTTTGCCCACTCAAAATAAAGCTTTCTTTAAATGTGTCTGTACGGGTCCCTGAAGGCCAAAGAGGCATCCCTGTAGTGGGCGATGGAGGGACAGAAGCTGCTGCCTTTATTAATGAATGCAGACCATTATGAGTCTGGCTGGCTCCTTCCCTGTTCCCAGAAGCATATACTGTACGTGACTTAAAATGCTAGAATATTGACACAAAGCGAGCCGGGCACCCCTAAGGAAAATTACTCCTTGGATATAATGTAGGCTCGTAACAGCTATTAGAGTACAAAATAAAACCCTCCGGGATCAGACTGACATATACTGCATTCTACCTAGTCCTCAAACATTAGAAGAATTTCTTTGTGAAGGCATTCTCAAGGACGGCATTAAACTGACTTTTGTAGCAATCTGCAACAGCTTTTTGGCTTAGAGCTTTTAGTACTAAATCTCTGGTTTGAATCAATATAAGTACTATATCTTCTACATTAATCAATACATTTGGTTCGATACGTGTTCTATTAAATTATACTTTCTAATCAAGATTTTTACATTTCTGCCCTGTCTCTTTTTCATTCCCAACTTCTTCTGCTAGTAAAATAGTTCTAACTGTGTGGGCAGCTAATGACCACAGGATTCTAGGTTATTTCTCCCATATGTTAGAGACAAGATAGCCACGAAGGCAAAAGGTGGCCCCTTAAGTATCTTAATAAGGCCAATGAGATGGTGATGTTAGTAAGTACACAAGTTGAACCTCATTCTGGTAAATTTTTCAAATGCAAAAATTATGAGTCAGATTTCTTGGGTATGAGAAACCCATTATGTGTATGTTTTTTCTGTTTTTGATTCCCAAAGCACTTTGGGACAATATATATATTCGTCTTTTAAAGAATATCCATTAAACTGTATCTCCTCAAATGTGCATGTCTGGATATATATCCCTGATGTTCATCAAGTAAGGTCTATAAAAACACAATGATACCGGGTTTCTTTAGCCAGAAAAGGTATTGCTGTGGGCAGTGAAAACTCCAGGGTGGAAAGGTTGAGTGTAAGTGCAACAGTATGTTATTTGGGTCTTCAATATAAATTCTAGAACATTCCTAATGCTAATTCAACAGGTATAGCAATTCACTTCCAATTAACTGAAAATGATGAGTACTTTTGTAATTATATGGACTTTGAGAACTTACTAACTTAATAAGCAATACCTTTCCTGGCTGAGGAAACCCGGGGTTGTGTTTTTGTAGACCTTGCTTGGTAAACATCAAGGATATATATGTAGACATGCACATTTGGGGAGATACAGGTTAATGGATATTCTTTTTTGTGTGTGTGTGTGTGGTACCAGGGATGGAACTCATGAACTCACGCTTGCCAGGCAGGAGCTTAGGCCACTGAGTTAAATCCCCAGCCCCTAATGGATATTCTTTAAAAGATGAATATATATATTGTCCCAAAGTGCTTTAAGAATCCAAAAAAGAGAAAAAATATGCACATAATAGGTTTCTCATACCTAAGAAATCTGATTCATAATTTTTGCATTTGAAGAATGTATTAGAATGAGGTTCAACTCTTTTATTATGACATGGTAGTGGCATTTCTGAAAGTGTCTGTCATGATATGCTTTTGCCCCTCTCTTTAATGCCTTGAATGTTGCATTTATGATCATGTTTGCACTGACAGGATTTCCCTCTATTTTTTCATAGGGCAATGTCATCACCATGAACTTACAGATACAGTGAAGCTTTTTCTTTTGACATTTAGCAGTTCACATGGGCTTGGGCTGACATCTCAAAGTATTTTTTGAGTGACACTAAGCTATATTAAAGCGAAAGGTGAAATAGCATCATCAGAAGTGATCAGAAAAACATAAGCTATTAAGGACAGAAAAGGACAATTAGGTTAAGCTTGTTCCCTTGCAGAAAGAGAATTGAATTGTTTTACAAAGTTTATACTCCAGGATACATCTAAATGATTCTGGTAATGATGCTCCTATCATACCTCCCATAGGAAATGATTTCACATTCTAATAAATCTTACCAAAGGACATTTTTTGTTGTTGTCCTCTGGATATTTATGTTAAGCACAGAAAGTAGGACCTGATATAATCCTGCAGTGTGTGGACACTAGTGTGTCCATGAGTTTATGTTCAGAAGCCATGCTGATGTAGGTACAATATAAGGTTATTCTAGTTTATCCAAAATAACCCACAAGACAATCAAGTAAAGTCACTGCACAAAACACATGCCACTCACATGCTGGGTTTTAGAGAGTTTGAAATGAAATAGATTCAAGAAATTCAGTAGGCCTTGCCTTCTAGGACATTTCCCAACCTCATCACTAGTGGCATTTGGGGACATTTGGGACAGTTTGGGACATTTCCTAACCACAACACTAGTATCATTTGGTGTTGGACAATTCATGATTCTGGAAGGCTATTCTGTGCACTGTAGGAATTTTAAGCAGCCTCCCTATCCTGCATCAACAACATGCTAACAATACCTCCACAGTTGTGATGACCAGAGATGTCCCCAGGGATTGCCACATATCTCCTGATGGGAAAAAAAATCACTCTCTGTTGGGGACCACTGGCCTCTACTGTTTGGAAAACATTTGTGCATGAGTATATGAGAGAATGGAGAGTTCTGCGTTTGAGGGATTTGAAGTTTCAGTGGGAAGAAGAGTTTTAAGAGGGAGGAGAAATGTAAGTCTGGGGAGTGCACTGAGTTGAATACTATAACTAAGCAGTGTCACTACGGACCTGTCTTGTCACTGACAGGTCTACTGAATATTAACTTAGAGATCAGGTTCAGGAACAGATGGGAATAGGCAAGACATATCATTGTTTTAAATTTTCCTTGTATTGAAAACACATGGAGCTTGCCATGCCATGCTTGAATATGCTACTTGATCTTCAGTCTATGAGGCATCTCCCCCACTAAGAAAACAAAAGCACTGCAAAGTGACACATATGTGCCACAGGGACTGTATTACATTGCAAGTGGGCAATTGTCCAGATTGAGGAAAAGACTCTTTGAGAGATATATACTAAATAGAATTGCATGAGGAACCAAACCTTTCCAGAAATGTCCACTCATTGAACAGTTATTTAGCCCTTCCACATACCAACAGTGAAGGAAGAGAGTATATTTGAGTGGTAGTTAGCCAATGCAGTCTCAGGAGTATTTGGAATTTAATATATAAAAAGAGTCAAATATTAACTCTAGAAATGATTATTAAAGGTCTTGGAAACAAATATGCGCCTGGAAAGAACGATAGAGCCAGAACCCTCAGTTTGCTGCTCTGGGTTCCGTGGCAGGAGCACCTGCACCTGTAGATGCTGGAGCAGTAGAGGCACAGCCTCCAAGCTGGGGAAAGGCAGAGCTAGCAGGATCTGGTGCAGTAACTCATTTTGGAGACAAGGGCATGAAGTCCCAGAGTTTAAATCCACTTTCATGGTCTTCTGACTAGTTCAGCAGCTGAACCGGCTTCAGGTATGAAGGAGTTCATGACGATGTGTTCCAGTCCCTGGGCTGGGGTGGGCCAGCTACAGGGATAAAGGATGCTCACTGCATGGACCACACCATTTACCAGGAGAGATAGGTGCCCTTCACCTTCTATGTTCCCAGGGGAGTTGCACTGGCCTGGCGAGGAGAGGGAAGAAGGGAGTGAATAGAGAAAAGAACACAAGGGAAGCTGAGAGTCCCAGAAAGCGCATGATGGATTTACGATATAGCAAGAATACCCAGCTAATTAGCTGATTTGTCTTCAGAAGTCTGAGTAAAGACTAGTTGCTTAAATAATGCTGCTTCCAAGTTGTGAATCTAGAACAATTCCTAGTATTTCAACAATCCAATATCGTAGAGAAATAAAACAAGCCACTTGATCCACTCTTTAAAAAGGACAAATTGCACAATTAGGTCATGTAGGGGAAATGTTAGCATAGTAACAGCTCCCTTTTCTATGAAGAATTTAAAAACAGCAGTAATATTTTAGTAGTCAGCTGACCCCTATCTGTTTTGCATACTGCACAGGCTTAAAAATTTCCCTTTTTGGATGACAACAGCATGCACTACAACACTGAGAGTCCAAAAAATGCCAATTGGAAGAACAAGTTAAACAAACAAACAAAAAGCAAAACAGCTACTGCGGGGTGTATTAAAAGTACAGAGTTGATTTCTTAGAGACAGTAATAAATTGAGCTGTCTGTTTACCTGCAAGGAGTCAACAATAAATTTAAATCAAACTATGTAAAGCCAGCAAAGAAAGCAAACTGAGAGGGGCCGGGGCATAAGGATCCTGCTCCCACTCTGGAATTTGCAGAATCCCAGCTTACTGTGGGACAGAAGGCTTTGATAGGCGATATTGTCTAATAAGATATTCAGGGATTAAGTCAGTGCCTCCCAGACAGATGTGTCCGTGTGCCAGTTGTTGTGAAGCTTTAATTTTTTTCCCCTGTAATGTTTAATTTATCACACTGGTGCTTTCTAAACTAGAACATCTGTAAACAAGGTTAAGAATGACCTCCTTCCAATTTTACATCCGTGAACAGTGCCCCTTCTTCGTGCTCTAATTTTAGATACCTTAAAGATAAATAAATCTGTGGAAGGAAGAAAAAGAGGAGGCTTGCCTGACGCTGTAATGTGTTCATCTTGGGTGAATACAAATCTCCTCGCGGTTGGGCTCTTGGGTGCACATCACTGGCTCTCGATGCTGAAGCCACATTCAGGCTTCCCTTTCCCAGTCCAACACTGTTAAACAAACTTCTGCTAAATATTTAACAGCTGGGTGTAGTAAGCAGTGGCAGATAATGGGACCTGAAATTGATAATTGCTCAGAAACGTCCTCTTTTAAATATCACAAATTTCCTGCTATTCCCTTTTCTCTTAGATTCGGAATGCTGGAAAGCGTTCTTTAAAAGAGTTTGTTAACAAAATGAACCATGGTCATATTGCCTGGTTCGAGATCCTGCCATCAAGTTGGGGTGTTTTGCCCTCAGCTGCAAGATCCCACTTGCATTACTGACTGTGCTTGTATGTTTGAAATCCATTGAAATTTAGTTAGGGATCGGAGGATGTTGGAGCAGGACACTGATTTAAAAACTGACTGGCAGGCTTAGGATTTAAACTCTGGTCCATCAGACTCAAAAGGTCATCTGATTAGAATGGGAGAGGCACAGGGCACTGTAATTTATATTCAAAGGGTAACCTTTGTGGGGAAAGGAAGGAGCCAAGACTGTTTTTCCACTTGATAGGAAAAGGATTCCTTACAATTGAATTCCAATTATTATGAAAAATAGTTCACTGACCTTGGGCAAAAAGCAAAAGAAGTGCCTCTTCCTTGTAGTGTATTATTTCTCTTATTAAAAACATTGCCACACTTTGCAGGAGGCAAACTCGGATGAAGAGTAAGTCAAATATGGTATAAATCATTAAGAATAACAGAAAACATCTTTCCCTACCATAAACAACCAAATGCTTGTCTTCTAGGGTATTTGCTTTAATAAATATACATAAAAATAAAGCTGTCAAAGGTTAACACACGGATTCACACAGTTCAATGGTGTTAAGTCTGAGCTATGTCCTGTGTGTGCATGCGTGTGTGTGCACACCCATGGCCACCTGTATTCCATACCTAAGCAAATGGGTGTGCTGTGCAGAGCAGAACTGAGTTACATATGTGCGTGGATCCTGCAGCAGAAGTTCCTAGTGTTTGCTTCCCATCTTTCTGTCCCTTTAGAACATTCCAGACTTGGAAACTTGAAGGAGTCCCAAGTACCCCTTATTTTAAAATCAAGAAAGTCCTTTTAGAAGGTAAATCTTAGGGCTGGGGATCTAACTCAGCGGTCTAAGTGCCTGCCCAGCAAGCGCAAGGTCGTGAGTTCAATCCCCGGTGCCGCAAAAAAAAAAGATAAATCTTGTACAGTTCAACTTTGTAGGTCTCCTACTTTAAATAAAAAATCCTGCTTTAAATCATGTAGAGAAAACTTTACACTCATGCTTTCCCCTTACTTGTTTGCTTTTCTTAAACTCTTCCCTCCATGCTTTTGTGTATGATAGACAGTTTCAAGTCTCTTTTCTTGAACCGTCTCTATCCTTCCCAGTCCTGTGCAAACAGCCCTGTTTATCAGCAAATTCACACAGGCACCGAGAGAAGGAACTGGGAAGCTGAGCGTGGTGACACATGTTAGTAAGTAGTCCAGGCTACTAGGAAGGCTGAGACAGGAGGTTCAAGACCAACCTGGGAAACTTGTCAATACCATCTTCCAAAATAGAAAATAGAAAAAAGGCTGGGGATGTATCTCAGTGGCAGAATGCTTGCCTGACACGTGTGAAGCTTTAGGTTCAATTCCTAGCACTGAAAAAAAAAATGGAAAGGAAAAAATCAGGAATGATTGAGTATGCTGCTTATTTTCAACTGAAGTTTGCCATTTTTTTGAGACAGGGTCTTGCTATGTAGCCCATGCTGGCCTTGAACTCACAGTGATCCTCCTGTATCAGCCTCCTGAGTGCTGGGATTACAGGTGTGGGCCACCACATCCGGCTTGAAGCTTGTCTTAAAAT
>RJWT010016651.1:5383-19841 GCA_004365215.1 Cuniculus paca | reverse complement strand
TAATGATTTGGCCAAAGATCTTGCTTTGGTTGTGGAGCTCCAGCAAAATGATGGGTTTCTCCAGGACCTGGAGGGTTAGGTGGTATGCAGTTCTGCATTCTCTCCCCCTCTGCCACACAGCTGACCAGACTCCAGCTGGAGCTGCTCCCCGCAGGTCCTTCCATGAGGCTGAAATGGGGATGCAAACCCACAGGAAATGCTTGCATTAAGGCAGCAAGATTTGGGACTGTTGTTGCTGTGGGTAAATCTGTCATCCCTCACTAATGGAGGGTCATAAGAATGATGGGAATCAGACTCCTTAGCCTCGTTTCTCCACCAGCTCACCTTGCAGGTATAGATGTAGCCTCTTTTCTTGAGGCCTCGTTGCCATGATCTCTAAATGTTTGACAGAACAGTAGCATATTTCTTGATGTTTCCATATTGCAGCAGGGAAAACTAGGCAGCTGAAATGATGTTAATTGTCCCAGGGTCCTGGGAACTCCAGTGGACCTGGGATGAGAGCAGTCATCTTCTACTCCAGCTTGTTTTATTTTTAATTTATTTTTTATTAGTACATGTCTGCCATACATAATGATTACATTCATCTTGAGGAGCTGGTGCGTGCCACACATTGCATCTTAATCCTTTTTACTTCTTAGCTCCCCTATTTCCTATAATCTCTTATTTTGCCTTTAAATTATTTATATTTTAGCTTTCTCCCCAGCTTGCTTGTGATCCACGTAAACTTCTTGCAGAATATTTTTCAAGGGGACTCTTGTTTTTTGTTCTTTGAGACAAGGTCTCCGTGTGTAGTTCAGGCTGGCCTTGAACTCACTGTGGAACCCAGGGTGGCCTCAAACTCAGCGAACCTCCTGCCTCAGCCTCCTGAGTACTAGGATTCTAGGTGTGTGCCACCATGCCTGGGGCAAGATTCTCCCTCTTTCCCTCTTTTTTTTTGTACCAGGGATCTAGCTCACAACCTCATGCTTGCCAGGCAAGCGTTGTGCTGCTGAGCTGTATCCCTAGACCTTTAGGGGACTCTTGATCATTCTGTTAACTTTCCTGTCTTTATCTCTAAAATTTCTCTTGCTTCTAGAAACATTAGGCTTCCTGGTTCTTACTTACCAATTGTGAACATGTCTTTTGGCTTTCAACTTAATTTTTTGTATTTTGATATAGAAAGTAGATAACGTATTTCCCCCGCAGTCCCTTGGGGAAGAGGTGACCTGTAGTTTTGGATTAAAATGAATAGTTTTTAGCAACTCATTTTTAATTATCTGTGTCGTCTTTAAGCTGTTGGAATGAGTTGTATAAACTGGAACTATCTAGTAGTGAAAATTTGATTACAAGATACAGAATTTAATTTTGTTTGTATTTTTATGATGAAACAGATCAAGCAGAAAATTACATAGAACATGGATGGTTTAATAATTATAAAGTGAGACCCGTAACTCCCACCAGGGTCTAAAGAGAGAACATGCCAGGACTATAGAAGCTTCCTGACTACAATTCCCTTCCTTCCTCTGCAGCATTACCATTGTAAAGCGTTTCGTAGCAATTTCTATTTTTTTTAATTTATGGTTTCATCATTTTATTAATTTCTAAACATAGCTTAGGTTTGCCTGGTTTTGAATCATTTATGAATTTATCCTGTATGTATTCTTATGTTTTACTTTCCTCCCAACCTAATGCTTCAGTTTATTTTTACTGCTTATCTTCTTAGTCAATTTTTGTTAGACCGCCTGATGGCTTGGTTTTGATTTTCACTTTGAAAAGGATCTTTCAAAGAGGTCGGAAGAGAATCAGGATGTTGTGGCCAAGGGGAAAGGATACTTCATGAAGGAGGTGTTGGTCACTGGTTTCAGGTGTTGCTGAAGGAGGACAATGCAGAGTAAAACAAAAGCATTTAATTGAACCAAAAGGAAGCCATAGGTCATTGAGACGGGTGGTGCTCCAGAGCACATGGAGGCTGGAGGCTGGAAGGCAGATTATAAAGTAGCCTAAACAGAAGGCAAAGAGTAGAGTGAGGTGGTTGGTGGAGGCTGCTGACCTCACTCTTTGAAGACAGGGAGAAGATGCAAGGAAAGAAGCTGGGAAAGCAAGGACCCTTTGGGGAGCAGTGGAAAGGGTGAAGGGAGCAGGTAGAAGAACAGAGTTCATAAAGCACTTGCACACACCTTTTCTTCAAAGTCAAAGGCATACAAAAAGGCCAGGTGTAGGGTCAGTTGGTGACTTGAACATGAGACTAGATGGCAGGACCCCTTAGTGGAAACCAAGAGAGGCAGGGAGAGCAAACAAAGGCACAGGAGGGGAATGAAAAAAGGATTGAGATCTGTTATGTACACATATGGTACCAACTCTCCATGAGGAGTGTAACCGTTATGTTCTACAAATACGTACTAATACAAATTTTTAAAAATTGAGAAGTCACTGGGCGTGGTGGCACATGCCTGTAATTCCAGCACTTGGGAGACTGAGGCAGGAGGATCGCTGTGAGTTCAAGGCCAGCATGGACTACAGAGTGAGTTCAAGTCAGTCTGAACTGCGAAGCGTAGCAAGACCATGTCTCAAAAACAAAAAACAAAACAAAAAAAAAACAATAACCTGGGCATGGTGGCACACACCTGTAATCCCAGTACTCGGGAGGCTGAGGCAGGCGAATTGTTACAAGTTTGAGACCAGCCTGGGCTACAAAATGAACTCAATGCTATCCTGAACTGCATAGCAAGACTGTCTCAAAAAGACAAATAATAATAATAATAATAATAATTGCTGTTTTGTTAGATGTGCTTAGGAATATATTTAAAATTTTTGGTTGCAGATAGTGACACAGAAGGAAATAATAAGAGAATCGTCCCTTGAATGTGTTGTCTGTTACCTTGATTTCTCTACCTATAAAATGAGGTAATTGGTTGAAATTATTTCTTATGAGGGAGATTCTAGATGCTGTGTAATTGCCTTAAGTGTCTTGCTACTTTGTATGATCTCTCACAAAGCACCCTGAACCTTTTAGAATAATTTCCTTGTAAGCAGACCCAATATGCAAAAATATGATTCAGTCAATTAAGGAGATTAAAGGTTGATTATTCATTTTATAAAGAGAGGCATCACTTTGCCAAGAGGTTCTTTTCAACAGTAGGATGCCATGTTGCATTTAAAGCAATTCATTTTTATAAAATATGTATTCATCCTCAGCTCCTCAGTGTACGAAAGGAAGAACATTTGCAGAGATGAAAGTTCAGTGTGACATTAAATCTCAGCAACACTCTCTACCTGCTAATTTGCCAGTTATTATTTCACTTCATTTAAGTTTCTGCTCCAGTGAGACCTCCTGAGGGAGCCCTATTTAAAAATAGCTCTCCCATCAGTCTCTGTCTTATCTTGTGTTATTTTTTATGCCACTTATCACTACCTGGCATTTTGTTATATTTTTATTTGCTTGTCATTTTTCATCATTGGAATTTGAGCTCTATAAAGAGACAGATTATCCATGCCATCATCCTGGTACCTAGAAAAATGCCTGACTATTCAATAAATATTTGTTGGAGCCAGGTGTGGTGGCATACACCTGTAATCCTAGCACTTGGGAGGCTGAGGCAGGAGGATTGCCACAAGTTCAAGGCCACCCTGCCTTAAAAAAAAATGTGTTGAGTGTATGTGTGTTTGAATGAATGCATGAATGAATGAATCACACTCCATTGGGGTCTGTAACAAAATAGATGTGAAATCCTGAAGAATGTTTAGGATGCTTATTTGGTGATTTCCAGGGTCCAAGGACTACCAACTGGTTACATGGTCCCGAGATCAGACCTTGAGAATGTGGCGGGTGGATTTCCAGATGCAGAGGGTAGGTATTCGGTGCTGTTGGGCACTATAACTGGATACACTAGAAACCTAACTTAAAAATGCAAAATTCAGTAGTTGTGGAAGTTAGAGAATACGTGATAACTATTTAATATATTTTGGCTGGTTGGCTGAATGGCTTGGGTGTGTCTCACTGACTTGAGGTCTTTAGGAGCCAGACTGTTCAGCACCTTTTGACCAGAAAACTTATAAATGCCTTTTTCTCCTGTCCCACTAAAGAAAGGATGGGTTCCATACTGAGCAAAGGCCCATGGGCTTCCTTTCTTTCTCCTCTTGGACTCGGTAGCTGTTCGGAGCCCTTTCATCCATCGACAACACTTCTATGAAGCTGCTCCCAGTTTTCTCTCCATGCATGATACCTGTTTCTTACATAAACCACAGCAGCAGCTGCTGTGAAGTGACTTTCTGACCCCTGTACTGTTACTTCTCATTCAATGCTAAATCCTTGGCAGTGAGAAACCTGTCTCATGGTATAACATCCCCCACAGCGCGTGGCACACTGCCTTGCACAGAAGCAGTGGGAAACGCTGGGTGTGATTTTCCACACTGCTTAGTATCCAGTCCCTCTTGAGCACTTTGGTCAAGTCACATCACCCTATTGCTTTTTCAACCTGTTTTCTCCAAAAAGTAGTATTTGCTTCATGTGCTTTGAGGTTTGGTTTGGTTTGGTTTGGTTTTTTGTGCCTCAGTTTGCTGAATAACTCCAGGAAAGTTTGTGATTTCAATTAATTTTTTCTGAGTCCTGCATAAACTCTGAAGAAAAGTGTCCAGAGTAGAGTCTTAGTGTCTATCACCCTGCATATGTAACCAAGGAGAGTTGATAATGGGTAAAATCTATTTTGCTTGCGTCAGTTCTTGGCTGACTCATCTCTATGCTTCATGATACCCATGTGTGGAACCAGACATGCTGATTATTGCCACTGACTTCTCGAGCCCCATGCCTTCTACCTTTTGTTGCAGCTCTGTGCCAATGATATATTGGATAGTGATGAGTTCATTGAGAGCATTTCTCTTCTGCCGGAACCAGAGAAGACCCTGCACACTCAAGACACTGATCACCAGCACAACTCAAGCCACGGGGAGGAAGAAGGTACTGTATCAGACTGTTCTGAGGGGCGGGCTCCCTACGCATTTCATAGTTATGAGCAGATACCCCTAAGTGGACTCACTTTCCAAACTGTTCCAATATCAAGCATCTCTCCTCTTAGCCTTGAAGGAAGATCCCCCTAGCAGTCTCCTGGAGGAGAGGAAATCAGATCAGCTGGGGCTGCCACAGACTCTGCAGCAGGAGTTCTCTCTTATCAACGTGCAGATCCGAAACGTCAATGTGGAGGTAAGTCCTAGCTTAAAGAACCTGCCTCATGCTCATTCATGGCAGTTTGCAGAAGGAACTATTTCAGCTGGGATTGCAGCTCGCAAATAGCTTTGCAGCTCTAACAGGTGAGTCTCTCTGCTTGCTGTCTTAATTCTTAGATTTTTTAAAAGCGAGATGTTTCGCGAATGCAGACCTCCCACCCTTGCAGTGCCAGGGTTAGAAGCTGGGGCTTCGTGTGCACTGGGCAAGCATCTACCCCTGAGCTTCAGCCCCCGGCCCAGACTTTTTCTGAGCTTACTCTTCTAGGATGATCTGAAGCCTGTGTCCTCCTTAGGTGTTCCAGTAAAACCTCATTTTGCTATGTATGACACCACTTGCTCTGGGAAGCCCTCATTATTGGTCAGGATCACTGGGGAAGTTAATGTGGAGCTGACTTTGGAAGCCAACCCTCCTGACTCCCCAGGCCATCCACACTGTGCTTACTACAGTACTGTGCACGCTGGTTATTTCCTCACCGATTTCGCCACAGTCCTCTTTATTCACTTACCACATGGAACCATTTATTCTTTTACTTTTGGGCAAGTATCAAAAATATTTGCTTCAGAGAATTGCATATCTCTCCAGGAAGGGGTTTTAATGCTTGGTTAATTTTTCTTTTGCCCAGATGCAGTTAACTGTAGGCTGAGACGTGTGCCATTGCACGACTGTTTCAAAGTTCTCTAAGCTGGGCATGGTAGTGTACACCTGTAATCCTAGCACCCAGGAGCCTGAGGCAGGTGGAATGAGGCAAATTTGAGGCCAGCTTGAGCAAATAGTGAGGCCAGCCTAAACTACATAGTGAGACCCTGTCTCAAAGAGACAAAAACAACAAATAAAACTATCCTAACAAATGAGCCTATAATCCCAGCACTTGGGAGGCTGAGACAGAAGTGTTGTTGCCGGTTTGAGGCCAGCCTGGGCTACATAGTGAATTCAAGGCCTGCTTGAACCACACAGTGATACTTGTCCCCCCCAAAACAAAAAGAATTCTCTAAGACATGTTTCACCTCACTTTATGGATGAGCAAACTGATATAGCAGAGGTGAAATGATTTGTCCAAGATCAGCAGCTGTTCAGTAGAGGAGGATAATGTTTGAATCCAAGTCTCTGACTTTCTGGCATGTTTGCTCTTTTCACTGTCCTCTAGCTGCCCTCTGTAGTCGACAGCACCAGAAATTAACAGATTAATTTGTTATCTATATTAACTCAGCTAATCCTCCCTTTGATTTAGTTGAGAACCGTGTGGCTGCCTAATGATATGGTTTAAGGAGATCTTGATTCCTTTCCTCTGGAGTCCCTCTTAAAAACTGTTAAGATTTAAAAAAAAAAAAAGTATAATTCACATACCACAAAATTCGCCCTTCTAAACTATGCAGTTACTGGTTCTTAGCATAATCACAAAACTGCAACCATCACCACTATCTAATTCCAAAATATTTTGTCATCCTAAAAAGCATTTCCTTACCCATTAGTGTTCACTTTCCATTACCCTCTGCCCAGCTCCTGGCAGTCACCAATCTGCTTTCCCTAGAAGTACTTTTAAGTTGAATCAGGTTATTTCTTTTAGCTTCTGCCTGCTATATTTTCTCATCTCAAAATAAATATGACAAATTTTAGTCAACTTCATGGCTTTGAGATAAAGTTTTTTTTAAAGTTAGAATATTTACTGGGTAGGCGCCTAAGTTGCAGCCTCTGCCATGGCACTGGGCCTCCACTTCTCTTGCACACGTGTGCCCCCAGCTTGGCCAACCCTTAGTCTGGCAGGGGGACCCACAGCATCCTGCAGTCCCTTTAGCATCTGTGGGACTGGGGTGAGTGCCTGGCTTCCATTTGTTTTCCACCTTTTGCTGCACTTGGCACTTGGCAGCCCCTGACTCAGGGGCATCCCACCTCTGTCCCTGGGTTCCAGTGTCCCGGATAAGGACTCCAGGACCCACCCCTGCACCCAGCCACAGCAGTAAAAAGGCTAAGGCCCCATGCTGGATATTTAAATTTAGGAGTCAGTCTTCTGAGTACATAAATAAATGCTCTTTTGGCAAAAATTAATTAATTAGAACTAAAACTTAAAAATCTCTTTCAAAAATGAAGTATCTCCCAGACTTATTTGTCTTTGTAAACTCCCTTTCCCTCAGTTTCTGGGAACATAGAACATTCTAGTAGCTTTTGTAGATCTGTTTGCAGCTCGTCGGGAGTCTAGCTCAGTGGTAAAGTGCTTGCCTAACATGTAAGTTCCTGGGTTTGAACCTGAGCACCACCAAAAAATAAAAACAAAAATCCATTTGTATCTGAAGACCCTTTGCAGTTTGTCTCCAAGGCAGGTTGTGGGCTTGTGTCTTGCAGATGGACGCAGCGGACAGGAGCTGCACAGTGTCTGTGCACTGTAGCAACCACCGCGTCAAGATGCTGGTGAAGTTCCCAGCGCAGTACCCCAACAACGCCGCCCCTTCCTTCCAGTTCATTAATCCCACGACCATCACATCCACCATGAAAGCTAAGCTGCTAAAGGTGGGGCCCCAGTTTCTGCTTGCTTTTGTAAGACACGCTCTGCTTGTGTGCCTGTGTCTAGGCTGAGTAGAGAAACTGAGTGAAAACTTGGATAGCTAAGATGTGGAAGTCATGTGTTTCCTACCCTGGCCTTTTAGTTCCCACGGGTAGCATTAAAGCAGTGGTCCTTAACCTTTTTTATTGGATCATGGGGGCCCTTGATGGGAGCCCTTTGGAAGTTTCATGGAAACTGTGGACCCTTCCTCAGAAACATTTACACAAATGCTGCATGTAACTTCAGAAATATTGCATATAAATGTTTGAATTGAATATGATCTGCTCACAGTTTGTATGAAAGCTATACATTAATCCTAGGTTAGGAACTCTGCAATATAATTTTATTTGTCTGTATACAATAGGTAAGATGTATTCTGAAGCTAAAAGATAGTTGATAATCAGAATAAAAGTGCATATGGTCATTAGAAAGAATCGGCCGTGTAGAAGGTGCAGTAGCATTATCCTGAAGAGAGGCTAGCTAGCCACAGGCCAGGGGTGTGAAGAACAGCTGTGTCTCTGTGTGGGCACCACAGCCTGGTGGCTGATCTTCAGCCCTGCAGGACCAGAATCTCGATCTGAAGAGGTACAGCCTTAAATTTTAAAAAGCCCATGAAGTGAGGTGTGGCAGTGGCACCTCTAATCCCAGCGTTGAGCAGGGTGAGACACGGGGATCAAGAATTCAAGTGCAACCAAGGCTACAGTATAGCAAGGTCTTGTCTCAGAAAGATAAAGTAAAATAATCACAAGCCAGGTGGTAGCACTTTTATTTGGTTTGAGCAGTGTCCTGAGTGAAGGAACTAAATGCCCTGACAAACCCAAACTGAGCTGAGTGTTGCTTGTCTTTTCCCCGTTTTCAGTCACACACACTTGAGTGTTCTGTCTTGTGGTATCATATGTAACCAGAAATTGTTCAAGTGGCTGAAGAATCCCTGAAGTACTAACTACTTAGATTTTGTGGTACAGTAGTTGGCATTTTAAACTTAGATTCTGTTTCATTGCTTAGTTTAGACATACAAAAAAAGATGGATTTTTTTTTTTTGCGTGTGCATTGTTGTAAAAAGATAAGTTTATGGAAAGTCTTTAAAGGCGTAGGTTTAAAGATCAGCTCTGTCCAATAGAAATACATTGCAGACCACATGTAATTGTGTATTTTCAGTAACCACACTTAACAAAGTAAAACAAAGATTTATTTTCATATACCTTAACTTAATCCAGTATATCTAAAATAGTATTCGCATGTTACATAGAATCGATATAAATTACTGAGATGGTTTAATTTGTTCTTCAAGTCTGTGATTTTCCACTTGTGGCTTCTCTTGTTTTAGGTGAAGCACATTTCATGGATCCAATTCGTATGCCCACCTCAGTGTGGACACAGGTTCCTGTCAATAGCGTGCACCTTAAAATGTTAGAATTTATTGGCTTTTTTTTCTTCCACACTTTAGAACTTAGCACTTTAAAGGACAAAAAAATAAAAATACATTGTAATTTTTACTGAGGAAAAATCTGTTCTCCCTGGCTTGCATCTCCAGAGCTTTCCGTCCAGGCCAGCAGGTGTCATCTCCAGGGTGCCGCATTTCTTGTGAACAAGTGGGGTCGGGAGACAGCCAAGAGGCAGAATTCACTAGAGGGAAAGGATAGTTGTTCTGTTATTAGAACCTGCTCTACCAAAACCAGCATGTGTAAATCTTTGGCTGCAAAAGGCTTCTTCTCTAGGAGGCTCAAGAAGGCATCCTTCTCCTTGACCCCCCAGAGAAGATAGGAATGTTGTGCTAGAAGCCTCAGAGCTGGTCATACTCCAGCCCCATGTGTGCCATGCTTCTGACTACTTGGCAGAATACAGCCCACCAGGGATTATGGTACTCTTCTTTTTTCTTTTTTTTTTGAGACAAGGTCTCACTTTGTAGTCCAGGCTGGCCTTGAACTTACTATGTAGCCCAGGCTGGCCTCAAACAAACTCATGGCAAGCCTCCTGCCTCAGCCTCCCGAGTGTTGGGATTACAGGCATGTGTCACCATGCCTGGCTAATACAGTGCCTTTTCTGATTGTGGTTTGGACCTTTTCTAGATCCTGAAGGATACCTCACTGCAAAAAGTGAAACGAAACCAGAGCTGTTTGGAACCCTGCCTGCGCCAGCTGGTCTCCTGCCTTGAGTCTTTTGTGGTGGGCATCATGAAATTGTACCAATTGTTGTGTTGGTGTCTTGTTTCATTTCTTCCTCCTGCAATCTTGGACTCTCTGATTTTGTAATATTGAACCCCTTTTTTATAATTCAACTTAAAGATAGGTTGTGGTTTTTTAGTTTGCTTTTTAAATTTCAGAACCAAGAAGACAGTGCTTCCAGCAACCCATTTGCACTCCCAAACTCCGTCACACCACCCTTACCAACGTTTGCGCGGGTCACCACTGCCTATGGGTCTTACCAAGATGCCAATATCCCCTTTCCTAGGACTTCTGGGGCCAGGTTCTGTGGAGCAGGTTGGTTGCTTGTGGTTCTAATTCTAGATCTTAATGTAGCCAAGACTATTGTGTATTCTGTGTAAACATCTTCATCAGAAAAGATTTTGTTTTTATTTCCTGAGAACTGAGAAAGACTTTTGTAGTGTTGTGGGGGTAATGCCATATTGGTGCATGTGGGCATATCCTAAAAGTGTTCACCAGAAGCCAATCTGGTTCATTCTGATGACCTTGGATTTTTGTCCACCCAGATCCCTCATTAAGAGAATAGATCTTCTAGCAGATATACATAAAGTACGTTAGAAGATTTTATCCAGTGTCTCCTGGACCCTGTAGATTCTGACTTTGTTCCTGCAGTTATGAACCCTTGTAGTTCCATGAAACTGTTTTATCTCAGGGATATTGAAATAGAAAAAAAGCTTGCCCAGTCCTGCTTCAAGGTTTCCCACATCCAGCTCACTGACCTTGACGTGCCAGTCTGCGGTCTCCTTTGCAGGCTACCTGGTGTACTTCACAAGGCCCATGACGATGCACCGAGCAGTGTCTCCAACAGAACCCACTCCCAGGTGAGTATAGAGAAACAGAAGAATCTGCAGCCTCAGGGCCAGAAGTCTGGGAAGGAACACTGAGCCGATCATGGGACAGCTTATTTTAGTTCTTAAATAAACTCTTGATAAGATTCATTCAAGAAAGACCAAGGTTCATTAAATTGAAGAAGAGCTGAGACCTGTAAAGTTACTATCAAACCACATGAAGGAGTAGTTTGATAAAAGCTGTTTCTGAAACAAGGGAAAATTCTTTTCCTTTGGAGTACTGGGAATTGGACCAAAGGAGCACTGAACTATATACCCAGCCCTTTTAACATTTTCATTTTAAGACAGGGTCTCACTAAGTTGCCCAGGCTGACCTTGAATTTGTGACCTTCCTGCTTCAGCCTTCTGAGTAGCTGGGATTACAGGCCTGTGGCAAATTCTTTTTTAATGTGCTTTTCTCCTATTGCTAGAGGATTACTCATTATTATTTATTTTAATTGTTTAATATTAAACTGAAAACTTTATAGTTTTATAACACTGATATGCCACTTCTAATATTACCAAAATATGTATAATTTATATAAGAAGAATGTTAAAAAATGCGAAAGCCCTTCCTTTCTCTCCCCGTCCTGTTAATAAGAGAACATATTTATGTCAGCTTCTTTATTTTTTTTGTGTGCTTTTTTCTTTCTTTTTATCCTGACAGGAAATCTAGTGTAGCAGATAGGGCTATGAACTTAGGACCAAATTGTCCAGGCCCACATGTTGGTCCTGTGATTCTATATTGGGGAGTTTATTTAAACGGCCTTAGTTTCTGGAGCAGCAACATGGGGGTGCTAATAGCACCCACTGCCTTTACTTGCTGGAAACACTAAATGAGCAAGTCCTTGTAAAAGCATTAAAAGTACTGCCTGGCACATGGGCAGTGCTCACAGTCTCCCGTGACCCCTGGTTTTTAAACTTTAAGGATGTACAGTAATGTGTTCAGTATTTGTTCTATGGTGTGGTGATCAAGATAACTTGGAAACCTTCCTGCTATAAACATGCAGTATACAAGATACAGCCTCCCTGGCCAGGACAGTTAGGAGTGAATCACCAGGCTAAAAAGAAACCTTAGAGTGCAGCGTGTGAGCCCACCGCTCCTGCTCCACTGGGAGATCGCCAGGCTCCACACTAATCCAGGCAGAGGAAACCTCAACCCATAGGTTCTGGGGTTCAGTAACCAGTGAAGCTGCCTTGCACTAAATGCTGTTGGAAAAGCTGCGCTAGAAAACAATCACCTGCTCTCAAAGGGAAACAATGAGTGTCTGTATCTGGATTTTGGTGATGTGTTCTGCTGGGAACATTTTTCAGCCCAGTAGTACTTGACTGAGACATAATGAACATTACATAGGTCAGAAGTAGTCTGCTTGGTGACCAACCCTCAGATCCAGAAAGAAAGCATTATCCTCACTCCCAGAAGCTCCTGATCCTTTTCCCCAACCTCTCATCACCAAGAAGAAAAACCACTGTGCTGACTTTTATCACCATAGTTTAGTTTTACCTTTTTTTTTTTTTTTTGGTAGTGGTGCTGGTGGTACTCAAAGTTTAATCCCAGGGTGCTCTACTATGGAGCTACATCGCAACACCCTCCCTTCCCTTTTTGAGACAGGGTCTTGCTGTGTTACCCGTTGGAAAGGAAATTGTTGATTCTCCTGCCTCAGTCTTCCTCAGTGCTGGGATTACGAGTGTGCACCACTGCACCTGGCTGCTTTTTGCCAGATCTTGAATTTCACTGAGACAGAATCACGTAGCATGAGCTGTTTTATGTCTGACTTTACTCAGCTTAATGTTGCTGAACTTGACTCACATGGCTGCATGTATCAGTCATTGCATTGTACAAGTACAGCACAGGGTGTTCCTTCTTACATCTGTGGACGTTTGGACTCGTTCCAGTTTGGGCTGTTACGAGTACAAGTCTCTTTACGGACATGGATGTGAAATTCTTTACTCAAGGAGTGGTATTGTGGGTCACAGGATATAGGCATATGTTGAATTTTATTAGAAATTTCCAAAAATTTGCGCACAGTTGTTGTGCCATTTCACTCTCATGCCTGTGGTGTTTCAGAGCATTGATTGCCCCACAGTGTGTCTCAAATCTTGTATTGCCAAACTTTTCACCTCTGTCCTTGTGGCAGGTGTGAAATATTATCCCATTGTGGTTTTAATTAGCGTTAGCATGGTCATGACTAATGGGGCCAAGCAGCTTTTGTGGGCTCATCGACCATTTGGTTTTCTTTCTTTGTGATGTTGCTGTTCAAGTATTGTGTACTTCTGGGGGGAACTGTAGTTCTTATTTGTGATACTTATTTTCATTGCAAATCTTTTGTCAGATACGTGTGTTGATTTTCTCCTAATCTGTGGCTTATTTTTCTCTGTTTAATCTTTGATGAACAGCAATTTTTAATTTTGATAATGCCCAATTTATCACTTTTTCATCTTACAGTTAGTGATTTTTGTGTTAAATTCAAAAAACCTTTACCTACCCGCAAGGTCACAGAAATATCCTCCTGTATTTTCTTCTGAAAGCTTTATGGTTTCTGATTTGTGATCTGTGATCCATTTTGTGTTCAGCATGAGCTAAGGGTCAAAGTTTGTTTTATTCAGTAGAGATGAACAGTTGTTCTAGTCCCAGTTATGTAGATTCTCTCTGTTGAATTCGTAATAATGTTGCCTTGTATAGCAAGTTTTAAAATCTGATTGTTGAATGCTTTTAATTTTATTATTCTTGTTTAATGTTGGCTATTCTAGATTGTTTTGTATTTCCATAAAATTACAAAATCAGCTTAGTTTCTACTTGTGAAAACAAACCCTGCTTCTGTTATTGTATTGAAATTGTATTAATTCTAGATTGCTTCAGAGGAAACGGACGTCTTAACAATAAGGAATCCTCTAACCCGCTAGCATCATACATCTCTATTTTTGTGTATCTCCTTTCATTTCTCTCAGCAATATTTTGTATCTTCAGTGTACTTTTTAAATTAAATTTGTTCCTAGGCATTTGATGTGTTTTACTAAATTTGTTCCTAAGTATTCTATGTTTTGATGCTATTGTAGATGAAGCATTTTAAGTATTTATTTTACTGTTTGTTTCTAATACATAGACACAGATTTGTATAGATTGACCTTGTGTCTAAATTTACTAATTGCTATTTTAGTATATGTGCTGCTGAAGCAAGTACTAAATTTACTAATTGATTCTAGCAGTTTGTAGATTTCTCTGAATTATTTTTGTATCCAATCATGGAAGCATTCTATCTGCAGATAAAGCGTTTTTCAGTTCTAAAAGTTTTATTTGGTTCTTTTTTTAAAATTTCCTTTTCCTTTCCATGTCGTTTCCTCTTGGTTTCATCAAGTGCTAAGAATGGCACTACTTAGAAATGTGAAAAGACTATACAGCACATATGGGTAATTCTCATTTTCAATGACAGATCTCTCTCCGCCCTGTCCGCTTATCATACTGGCTTGATTGCACCGATGAAGATTCGCACAGAGGCCCCTGGCAATCTTCGTTTATACAGCGGGAGCCCCACTCGCAGCGAGAAAGAGCAGGTCTCCATCAGCTCCTTCTACTACAAGGAGCGGGTAAGTGCCCAAGCCATTGCCTTTGATTCTTGCCCTTCTCCTGGGTTCTTGCCATGCACAGCAGTTTAGTAAGCCCTGCATATTATTTCACTTTCATAGTTTATTC
>RJWT010016650.1:8085-19837 GCA_004365215.1 Cuniculus paca | reverse complement strand
CACTAATTTTTTTTTTCAGCTCCTACTATGTTTGCAATATTGCTGCCAGTCTCTAAGGTCACCCAGAACACAGCGTTGCCACTGAAACAGAGATTGCGTAAGGATGTGGCAGGTTGTGCTTCCATTCAATTAAATTAAAAACCAGTTATTATCTAAACATTTGTATAATTATAAGCAGTCATTACCCAGACTGTTTTCCAAAGGCCACATTTGACTCAGTGCGCCTTTCATTGCCGAGACAGGCGCTGGCCACATGAAGCATCTCTGCAGAACAAAGACATCATTACACAGGAGGCTCAGCTCAGGAAAGAGGAACAGAGAAATGGTCCAGGGTACAAAGCTCTTTATCTTGCTTTCCAAAGTGCAGTGGTTTAACATTTAAAAGCTTACTTTGGGGAATATTTTCCTCAGAACGTTTCTCTGGCACATTTATAGACAAGAAGTACAATGGGACCCAGAACACCTTCCATTCTCTGGAGAAGATTCTCCTGCTTTTACTTGCGTATTTGATAAAAATAGCATTTTACTTCTCTTCAAGCCTGAAGACAGGATTATAATCCAATCCTAAATGTCTATCTTTCACTTTAAAATGTGGATTGGTGACCAGGAGATAATGACATCTAAGCCTGAACCAGGCAGTATTGTGAAGGTCAACATTCTATGTCTGTAAAATTCCCAAGTTAAAATGAATTCCAAAGGTCTGTACATATTACGAACATCTCCTCCTTTCCCCACGCACTGACAAACATTTTAGTGTTTTTTCCTGATTAATTCTTTCTGCTTCCTGAAATTTCAACATTTATCTGTCTTTTATCTCTCTTGTGTTTTCTGAAATTTTAATAGACTAGACCAGAACCTCTCTAGATGCCTCCTTGTTTTTATTTGTTGACAAGCTAAACCTGATGTCTGTAATTATTATGTATCTTATCAACAAGGCTGAATTAGGTTCCCTAATGTGTGGAAATAGTGAGATAAAGCAGCTTCTCTTTGAAGAACTTACAAAACAAAGTAATCCCATAGACATTTATTGACCGCTTAGATTTCTGATACGAAAACAAACATGTTAACTGTTGGAAAAATCAAATAGTAGCTACAGGGATTTCTTACATGTGTTCTGTAGAAACACGAAGTATGATTATTTGAAAACCTCGAAGCACCTTGTTGATTTTCCAACCTCCTAACTGTCCTGAAAAAACAAACCTCAGAGAAGTATGAGGACTTTCCCAAAATCGTACCTGTAGACATTCATCTATTACTTGCTGTAGTTACTTCCATTAGAGAAAAAGGAAGCAAAAAAACAAAGAATGTCCAAAAATTTTAAAAAAGAACCTAGATGGTACCTCAACACCTTACCCAGTCTTACTGATCTAAGAAGTTCTTCCTGAGTTTATGGAGTTACTACATTCCAGTGTCTTGTTCGCTGGCCTGGAAGTTCCGGAGGACGGGGCTCTGAATGCTTTGTTCACTGATACATCCTGAACTCCCAGAATAGTGCTTGAGCCTGCGGGACAATCAACAAGCAATGGCTGAGTGAATAACCTGTCAAATGATTGAAGTAAAATCTGGCTGTCACCCTATGCAGAAATTCAGAATTAAGAATAACAGAAATAAGGATAAGGAACAAAAATAAGACTGAAAAGCTGTGTGTTTGTTATCTTACTACAGTAAAAAAAATATTATTTAATGGAAACTTTGAGACTCTTCATACGAATTCTATTCTTTGCCTTGGTGAAGAGGGTTATAAAGAATCCATGTACTTCAATTTCTTCGACATCCCTAAATTTTTAATCATTAGGTCCAATACCTGGTACTGAACTAATTAATTAATTTACATAAACCAGATTAAAAAAATTTTTTTTTATTTTAAAGATAATAAAACCCAACAAAACAAAACAGAATACAACCATCAAAATACAGCAGTGAAACTGGTGCAGAACATCAAAGCAGGATAATAGGAAAACAACAATGGCTACCATAATATATCTTGTTATCTTCATAGTAGTTGCCCATTCCATTGTTTTTGAAGTCTAATATTGTTCTCACTGTTTTGTTTTGTTCTCATTAATTTTTTGTTTTTTTTGCTTTACTCAACATTCTGTTTTGATTGGTTTTATTCTGTTTTGTTTTGGTCTGATTTTGCTATGTCTCATACCAGATATTTTATAATGATATTTTCAGTGTTAGAATGGAATGTGCCAGAGGCATCAGTAAGTAGAGGAAGAAGCAATGGATCAACAGAACTGGATAATCCACTTCACACATATTCATCTGTGGCTGACCTGGAATGACTGGATCTAGCCATGGGGATCTCAAGATGCTGATTGAATTGTCCTTTTCCATGGGTTCCAACAGAGTCCAACTTCATGACTTGTACCTGTCCTCCTTGAATAATGACTATAAAAGTTCAATTTGATCTAATTCTAAACAATTTAAGTTATTGAGGATCCTCTCAACAAATTATTCTGCTAGGCATTTTAGGAAGAGATAAATGAAAAGGACTGAGTTCCGATCAATGTTGACTACTTGATATATTGCCCGCTTGGCATATTGCCTGCAAGATGCCAGTGGCAGAAAATTTATCATTCAATCGTGAGGTTGGAAGGTGGGGGAGGAGTTCTTTCTGGTGGATTAATAAGGAGATACACAAATCTCAATTCACAGAGGACAAAGATGTCAAATTAGTTTAAGAGTTTAGTCGGAATAGAGACTTCCAGTGACACAGACCATCCTAGACTGGTATTTGCAATCAAGAACAAAGCATGCCAAATTGAAATAAAACAACAAAGAGATGGATAAAATGGTTTTTTAAAGGCACAAATGACTTTAAGTGTTATTTTATTAGTAATTCTTTTAGTGGACAACTTCAATTTTGTATAAGATCAAGAAAGGAGGGAAAGAAAAATGAAGTGACAGTAAATAATAAAGAAAGAATGATCTTTAGAAAGATAAAGAGAACAAAACATCATCAGAAAGTCCTACTGGGACCAGAGTCAGCAAGAAACTACATATCTGAGAAGCTGAAAATTGAATGTTCAGCTTCCAACAGGAAAAAAAAAAACGTAGAGTGAGGAGAAAACAGGGAATTTAGCCTAAATCTCAACGAGTGGTCTCAGTAGAAACCAAGACGCATTTGGACATGAAAGGTATCACTGGCTTAATTTTCTAGCACTTTTTTGTTGGTCGAATTAAGTGTAAGTAGCTCCATAGGTAGCAAAAGCCCATTGGTAATCAAGAGACAATTTCTACAACAAAACAAACACTATGTTTCGAATGCGTAACAGACACCTGCTGTGTGTTTGTAGTTGGCTACAATTCTCCAGGAGGATTCACATTTCCAACAGAACCACCAGTGTATATTAATCAGGAAGCTTTGGCTTGAAGGCAATGAGAAAAATCAAATGAAGCAGCTTCAACAACAGAAAAAAAAGCATATTCCTTCCTTGGTAGTAAATCAGAAAGTGTTTGGGCTAAGGCAGGGTAGTCTCCAGGATGAGTGAATTCCTGCTCAGTGCTATTGTGATGACCTAGATCTTTCCATCTAAGCTGCCACAGACTTTAATTTTTTTTTTTTAATTTTGAGACAGGGTTTCACTGAGTCATTAAGTTGCCCAGTCTGGGGTTGAACCTGCTTATCCTCCTGCCTCAGCCTCCCAGAATGCTAAGTCACGTGTCACTATGACTGCCCTAAAGCCCCTTTATGAAGAGAAAGCAGAGCATGGCATGGTGGCACATACTTGTAATCCCAGAACTCTGGGAGGTTGAGGCTAAAGGGTCACAAGTTCGAACCCAACCTGGGCAGTTTGGCTGTTTAACAAAACCCTTTCTCAAAACAAAAAAATAAAAATAAAAAGGGCTGGGAATGTAGCTTGGTGTGAAGATTTTGGGGGCCAGAAGTGGGGCTGTTGGGGGGCAGGTAGAGAATGAATCTGAACAGAAATTTCACATTTTAGACTGGCAAGAATATTGTCATCAAATACATCTTTAAACCAATCTGGGATCAAAAGAGCCAGATGCCCAATTGGTTTTGATTAGTCAGGATGCATCCACACAAGACAGGGAAAGTCCAGCCTCCCCTAAGGTGGACGGAGGCCTGAACAGAGCCAGGGTTTTGTGGGTAAGAAAGGAGAATCATGGAAAAGGGTTGGTGTCTGCTATCACCTCTGTCCTCATTTATGCACAGTAACATTCACTCTTTGTGGCATGCATGCATGGATAGTTATACTCAACCAGCAAGCTAGTGGGAATCAGTGCTAAAAAAAGGTTGTGATGGGTGGGAGGTTCTTATATTCATTTTCCTTTGTGAGCACATAAAAGTAGTGAGCAGGCAATTTATGTGTCTAGCCTAGGGAGGCACGGATCATAGGCTCGAGGGGTCTGAGGAAGCCAGAGATGCCCACTCTGGAGTCAATGCCTGCCTTGTCCTGTGGCTCCGTACGGTTTCCAGGACCCTTGGCTTGGTAGCCAGCCCAACACCCGTTTCTGACTGCAGCACCGTGGTTGATTGGTTTGCTTTGGTTCTTCCAGGGCATCTCACCCTCGCTTTGTTTTGCCCATGCGTCTTGTTCCTTCATGAGCCGGGCTGGGGCATCGCGCTCCTCTGTCCAGATCCAAGACTTATCTCCCTTCCTTCCTCCAGGCAGCACTAGCCAATTTCCTCCTGGCCACTGGGCTCTCCTTCTGATGGCTCTAGAGCACGTACAAGATGCAGCTGATCTAGGTCAGAAGGCAGGCGCAGCCTCTGTTAGAATGCAGCAAACTGTTTGAACACAATACAAGATACAGTAAAATAAAATAATAATTATAACGAGTACAGCAAACCTGGTGGCTAACATTTACAAACCAAATAGCCTGTCCAGGGAGAGCAGCTTTCCAGCCCTGGCCGACAATACGGTCAGTGTTTGGAGTCCCATGAATGAGCTCAACTGTGAACAACGGTCATCCAACCCGAGTCGCTTTCTTCCAGGGAGCTGGCGCCAAAGCTTGTCTCTCGTGCCCGGGGCCAGTACTTGCCCATTACAGAGCCTTTGTGTAAAGTCAAGTCTCCCCTAATCATGATGCATTACTTCTCCCTACTGGGGCGTTATGGGAATGTGCCTCGAAACTGTAGTAGTTGATATGCAAACCCTTGAGGTGCGAACCTTGAATAGTGCCTCTTGTGGTTGTGTGGTGCACAACCAACACAGCTGTCACAGTAGTTTTGGGGATAAGGCTAGGTCCTGCTGGCTAATAAACGTAGCAGGTATGGGTCAGCGCCTGGATGTTTATTAATGCATTCGTTCTATGCCTGCAAGGTGGTTGCCGTATTCTGGGCACAGTACTGAGTGTTTTATGAGCATTATCTCATTTAACTATCACCAAATAACTGAGAGTGCATACTATTTTTAGTCTTGTTTGATAGACAAGGAAGTCAACATCGAGAGAGCCTATGGGGTTTGCCCCAGTTCACATGTTTAGTGACATTGCCTGCCTAGAATCCTGATGGAGCTGGTGTGACTATTACCACTCTTCCTCAGATACACATGCTCTGTATATGTGCATAGCTGGTACATTACATATGCTGATTCAGTTGGACTATGATGGCTATTCTTATAATATCTCTTATTTTAATTTGCATTTGTTTGGTTTCTCAGAAGAAGCGACATTCTGTGATACTTAAAGTGCTGCAGAAGAGGATGTAAACACATTCAAAGTTGGAAATATTAAGTGAAAATCTATCTTTTTCAGACCGAACGGTGGAGACCATACAAGTAACTACTTTAGCAACAGAAATAAGTTGCTTGGTGCCTCTGTGTCACTTGCTTCAGAGCAGGGACGAGGGTACTTTTGCTCAATTAGGAGGATCAGCCCTCCAAATTGGAAGTCTGTTGGCAAAGATCCCAGCCTGAAAGCCAAAGCATTCTCAGTGATAATCCCAAGGATCTTTGGAAAGGCGACGCAGCCGCTTCCTCCCAAGCACATGCCAAAGACGGACCTACTGGCCAAAGTGTATGTTTTCCTTCTTTCGAGCTTCTGCAGATATGCGAATATAGCTTTTGGCCCAATAAAACACCCTCCAGAAATCCCGTTAACCCGCTTCCTTCTTTAAGAAAGCTGATTAAAACAAAGAATGAAAAATTTTGCCCACTACTTTCTTGTTTGGTTCTCTTACACGGAGAAGTCTTAATTTAACTGATTTTCTTCTTAATTAGATTTAGCAATTAGGGCTGCCCATTAACCTAGAGTGTTTCCTGTAAGAGTTTCATCCTCCATCCTGTATGCCTGGTTTACAGTACTACAGCTGTGTAATTGGCAGTTAAATTCACATCTATTCAAAGCCAGGGAGATACACACAGCCCAAACCAGGTGGCTGGGTCCTCAAATTGGTCAGATTCAGGGAGCATGTACTACATGCCTTGCCAGACACTCTAGGGGGATGGGACAATAAGCCAGATGGTCTAGGACATTTAGGCTCCTGTGAGTCATCTTTTTTTTTTTTATTCATTTGACAAATGTTTGAGAACTTACTATCTGCTAGGCACTGTTGTAGTGGTGGAGGATTTTGGCTGCCAGGCTGAAGAGTATGGGTTGAGCTCTGTACACAGCAAGGAGTCCTGTTCTGTCAGCAAGGGTCGATTACATAGGCGTGGTGTTGTGCTCCGGGTAGATGAGATGGAGGACCAGACTCTTACAGGAAACCCTAGGGTAGTGCCCAACCTTCACTGCTAAATCAAATCAGGGAAAAAAAGAATGCTAAAGCTAAGAATCCTTCTTGTAAGAAAACCAGACAAGAAGGCAAGAGTGTTTTGTTGAGCTCAAAGCAGAGCAGATGTGTTTACAGATGGCTAAGCTGGCAGAGGGCGAACTGCTTCAGGTACGGGGAGACACCTGGGGTGGTGCTGGCCTTGTGGCAGGTGCTTCGTGGCCCTGAGGCAAGAAGAGTCATTGGTTTTGTTAAGGAACAGGTGGCGTTGTCTTAGTATTCAGATTACTCAGGGTAACAAGCTGGGCCTGTTTTTGCTAGATGTTTGCATTAGAACATGATCATTTTTCTAAGTCACTAATTCAAGTTCAAGGGCAGTAAACTGAGGCTCTGACAGGCAGCTCTCACAGCCTTTTCCTTTAATAGCTGTGGTTTAGGACCTTGAGATCCCAAACACTTGATCTCTGTGGACAGCTGTCATGGGTTGAATGTGTCCCCCATACTTCATGTGTTGGAAACATAATCTCCAAATTCATGTGTGAATAGCATTTGGAGGTGGAGTCTTTGGACAATGAGTAGGATTAGATGAAGTCATGGGGGTGGCCCATGATGGCATCAGTGGCTTTATGAAAAGAAGAAAGTTTCAAGCTAGCTCACTTGCTCTGTCTTGCCATATGATGCCATTTGGCATGATGCTGCAGGCTCTATCAGTCAGCTTTGCCATTGCTGGGACAAAATACCGAGACTTGCAACTTAAATGAGGAGAGGTCTATTGTGGCTCACAGTTTCAGAGGTTTTGGTCCATGGTCAGCTGGCTCCAAACAGGCGTCATGGTAGAGAAAGCAGCTAAGATCTCTTCTCCCTGATGCAATTCTTCCAGTGAGGCCCCACCTCCTCCTAATAGCCTATTGTGTTAGGAACTCATCAGTAGGTTAATCCTTCGTTAGTGTGCTCACCATCCAATTATCTTTTTGAGAGTCTCCTGATCTGGTTAAGTTGATAATCATATTAATCAGCATAAAGGTCCTCACCAGACATTGAGCAGATGCCAATGCCTTGCTCTTGGTCTTTACAGCCTCCAGAACTGTGAGCCAAATAAATGTCTATTCCTTATAAATTATCCAGTCTCCAGTATTTTGTTGTAACAAAACAAAACAAACTAAGACTAATGCTGACTGATTTCTTATACAAGGCACCAGTAAAGCTTGCATTAAGAGGCATGGCTTGGATGTCTTTGGATGGCAGATGGTAAGGGAAGTTATGAAAAGAATGAATTCTACCATCTTCGGTTTCATGACACTGCAATCTAATATCAGGGTTTGTGAGTAATAAAGAGCCTGAAAGAGAAGAGAAGCAGCAAAACCTCACTACACAAGTTGATTTCACTTTGTCGCCCTGCTGGTTTCTTTGTCACTACTAAGCCAACAAAGATCACTCACTTACCGGCACTCACAGAAAAAAATCTTCCCTATTTTTTTATCTTTTCCCACACTTTCCTTCCTTATAGTTATTAGGTAATTCCTCTGCCCCTCTCTTTGTGGGTGCTAATGGTGTCTGGAAAAGAACAGATGTGAACCCCTTAAAAAGAAACCACTTAAATAGGATTTTTTGTTTTTTGATATTTTTTAAAATATATTTTTGCCACACTATGTGTATAATACATTTTCCCCATCATTCTTCAAGTCTTGAGTGAAATATTTATTCCCAAAAATGTTTTGTAGAGTGGGATTCTAGAACAGGGGTGGCCCTCAGGGCCCACCATGGTGGGTACCATGGTCACAGGACGAGGGTGTACAAGGATACCTGTCACCATCTCTGAAACTGGGACCCAGTCCTTTTTTTCCCCAGGGATATGGTGTGATTTCAAAGCCAGGGAGCAGGGCTGGCAAAGAAATGAGCATTAACCCTAAAAGTTCAGATACTGGTGAAACTTTAAGTCCTTCAGTTGTTTCCCTACTGCCCTTCTGCTCAAAAACAGCACTGGAAATCCCAGAACTATAATCCCATTTGGCTCCACCTATGTGCCTTCTCACTGCTTGTGGAAGGATGATTCCTAAAAAGCACATAGCAGTTGCATTTACAGTCCTCGTAAGATTGCTTCATGAGGTAGAATTGGGCAGTCTCAGAGGGAGGCTGCTGTGTCACACAGAATGAGGATTTAGGGACTCAGAGGCTGTCCCTCCACCTCGGGGCTGGTGGAGAAAGACTAGGCTGTTAGTCACGCTCCTTATGAAAAAAACACAAAACTGGACGTTAGGTCCTTTAGATGCTTCTTCAAACCGTCCGAGGCCACGTGTGAGCTGCTATTCGGAAGTGGCATTGGACATTTGACCCCTCGTCCTACTGCGACTTTGAGGTTCTAGCTCTGTGATCTTGAGCAAATCACTTCAGCTCTGTGTGTCCTGGGTCCTCATCTATAAAATGACACCAAGAGGAGTCCCTACTGCAGAGACATGTGAGGACTAAATGAACTGATTCTGCGAAGCCTTTAGAGCCGCCTGCTGAGGGACTCTGCCAAAGATTCTGAAGTACTGTGTGTAAATTTAGGTTAAATACCAGAAGGAAGGGGGGTGGTCTGGCTGTGTCTTCAAAGGAAAAGAGAACTTTCAAGCATAGAAGATGTGAAGAGGGAAAGCATTTTAGAATCAATTACAGGCCTTCTGTTTCCCAGGGATCCATATATTCAACCAACCATAGACTGAAAATATTCAGGAAAAACACTACATCAGTACTGAACACGTGCAGACTTCTTTCCTTGTCGTTATTCCCTGAACAGGGCAGCACAACAACTACTGTATCATAAGCAATGGAGATGATTTCTGGTAGATGGGAGGATGTACCTAGCTTCCATCCAAAAACTACTTCAGGAGACTCGAGCAGTTTAGACCAGGGTCTGGCCACCCATGCTAATGGATACCAAGGCTGGGAATACTGAAATGGAAGTAAGGTTGATGATTCCCAAGACAGGTGTATAGGGTTTACCTCACCCTGTCCTCTGCAGAGAGGAGAGCAGAAGAGAGGGCACCAGGAAAGATCTAACATGCTGCTTTCTGGAATAATGAATTCATTTGTGCAAGCTACATTTACTTTTGGTGGAGCTTGTATAACAACTAAAGATCAGGGAAGACATGCTTATATGTTTGTAAGGACTTGGGTTTGACCGTGCAACTCCAGGGATGTTCAGGTGCTGATTGACTCTAGGGACCTCCCCATGGCCCATGGGGAAAGGCCTTTGGAGAATTCCAGCATGGAGCTTTGCTCCCCTTGCTCTTTTCTCCCCTCAGCTGTCTCACATGCTCACACTCCAGGCTTTATCAGCAGCAGTTTCCAGGGCTGAACACAAAGGACATTTGTTGCATGGAGTCATTTTATAAAGCTGGCCCATTTCCATTATGAATAATCATGATACCAGGGTGAAGGAGAGCTCCACATTTGAAACTACTAAAAGGCTATGATTCATTTTAGGTCTCTTTATTAAGAAGCCTATCTTAGATAATTTGCAGCCAAGTTTTACCCTAGAGCAAGTTTCCTCAGTCATGTTAAATTCATGGGGAAAATCCTCCTAGGATTTAGAACTGAAAAATAGACAGCTTTAATAACGGAAACGTTGATGTAAAGAGCAGGGAAAGTCAGCATGTTCTAACCATTTAGGGAAGAAATGGGCAAGATGTTACTAATAAGCTGTGATATATTTTTATCTTACCATTTTCTTCATCTGAAGGATTATGAGGTTTTAAATTCTGGATGATTACCTGACAGCTTCCATCTCCAGGGCAAATTATTAGCAAGGGTATCATTTTGCTATTGCCTTTACTTAAAAGCTCAGAGGATACACACTTATCAGAGTCCTGATGCAAAAGTCAGATCTCTGAGTGAGGGTGTGCAGTGAATAGCACTGTAGAACCCAGCTACTTCTTATGCAATTTTATGTTTATTTGTTTGTTTTGGTACTGGGAATTGAACTCAGGACCTTGTACTTGCCAGGCAGGTGCTGTGCCTCTGAACTAAATCCCTGGCCCACCGGTTGCTTCTTGATTCCCTGTCATAACCTTTTTGGTCACTGTAGCAAATACTGGGAATAAACGGAAAAGAGGAAAGATTTATTTTGTCTCATGGTTTCAGAAGGTTCAGTCCATGGCTTGTTGGTTCAGTTGCCTTTGGGCCCATGGTGGCCCAGAACATTATGGCAGGAGAGCATGATAGAAGAGGCCTATTCATCTCATGGTGGCTGGGAAGCAGAGGGGGAGAGAGAGAAAGAGAGAGAGAGAGAGAGAGAGAGAGAGAGAGAGAAAGAGAGAATGGGACCAGTGACCCAATATCCCTTTCAAGGACATACCCTCTATACCTTTACTTCCTCCTATGAGATCCTATCAAATTAAAACAATGCTAAAGCAATGCATTTTACTCTGGAAAGAATGGCAATCCTTAGGAAATCAAGCAATAGCAAATCCTGGCATGGCTATGGGAAAAGGAACCCTCCTGCATTGTTAATGGGAATGTGTACTAGTACAACCATTATGGAAACTGGTGTGATTTTTCAAAGAACTGAAATTAGAAATTCCATATGACCCAGCAATCTTCCTGCTAGATGTCTTTCCCAAAGAGTTTAAATCATTGTACTAAAGTGATACATGCATACCAATGTTTATGGCAGCACAATTTGTAATAGCTAAATCCTGGAAGAAGCCTGTATATCCATCAACAGATGATTGGATAAAGAAAATGTATCTATATATAATGGAATACTACTTGACTATAGAGAATGACACATTTGAGATATTTGTATAGAAATGGACAACCTGGAAAATATAATGTTGAGTGCAATAAAGCAGACATATAAGCCTAAAATACTATATGGTATCTTTCATTTGAGTGAGGCAAAGTACAAAGAAAATGTTAACGGATGGCTAGAGAGGGGCAAGGGGATGGATCTCTCACAATAGGGAAGTAGTCCAAGGGAAGAAGGGTGAGGGGTGAGGAGGAGGAGAAGGGGAAATGAGAGGAATAAAGATGTATCATGAACAGGAACCTAATAACCCCAATTAATATAGACATTACATGCCATAACATAAA